>VXBO01005570.1:189-11655 GCA_013400135.1 Rhinoptilus africanus
AGTAACACTGTCACTGTATGTCCTTGTTCCTATAATTGCTATCAGCTGTACTGCAGTAAGAATCACCCAAATTAAGGACAGATGGACTTTGATGAAAAACTGAGTAAAGCACAGTGGTGATGGAATCCGAACGGACCTCAGCAGCCGGTGCCCAGCAACTTCCTCAAGATCTACATCTTCAGCCAATGGACTGTAGGCATGGGCTACGCCGGGTACACCAGCCACAAGCTCCGAAAACACAGCAAGCAACAGGCCAGCACCTCACAGCATCTCACCTGCCCTGAGGGACTGTTCTGACAGATGAACCCAAAGACATGGATCAAATGAACTTGCCAGACACTTTGGAGGGATGGCCCATAAACTAAGGGCATTGTATTTGCATTAATGTGTATATATGTATATAGGACAGGGGAAAGTGGTGGTAATTCATTGGAATCTGTAAGATCTGGGCATGGCAAAGATGGTATGGAATAAAGGGTGGATAATGTCCTGGTTCTGGTGGGGATAGGGTTAATTCTCCCCAGGCTCGGTCAGGGACACAGGTATTCCATCCCATGTGAGCCATGCCCACCCTGAGCTGTGGGGGGAGGTGGAAGGAAGTCCCTGCTTGGAGCAGGCTGGGGCTGGGGCGTCCCGGGTAGGGTTGGGGAGCGGCTAGGAGCGGCAGCTCCGCAATCGCATTTGTATATCCCTCTATCTGTGTTATTGTTGTTTTTTTCTTGTTACCTTTGCTGTTCTGTTAAATTACCTTTGTTTCAACCCATGAGTTTTGCCTTTTTTTTTTTCTGATTCTTCCCTGTTGAAGGGAAGCTCGAGCGAGTGACACGTGGTTCTTTGTTGCCATCTGAGGCCAAACCATGACAATATTAAAGATAGCTTTCTACTGAGTAATATTTAGTTCCACTTGTTATGAAAATGCATTATGATGATTCATCAGAAACATTTTTACCTTATCTCAGTAGTTGTGAGCTCAATCTGATATTAAGGCAGTACGAGCATCTGCATTCAGTAATGAATGCTTAAAGCTCAACTAGAAAAGGAAAATAAAAATATAATAAATACTAAGTATTTCATACATAGCAAACACCGATTGCTAACCGAGATCCATTGTGTAATCTCCCACCTCTAGTTGTCAGCTCCCAGATGGACTTCATATTATCGATCATAACCCTTTGGACTTAGTGACTCAACCAATTTTCCACCTACCTCCATATCTCACAAATATACATATACATGCTCCATCTTGGCTATAAGGATACTGTAGGATACTGTGCTGAAAGCTTTTAAAAAGTTAAACTACATCTGCTGTTCTCTTTCTGTCCACAGAGCCAGTCTTCTCATCAAAGGCAGCAGTTAGGTTCATTAAGTATACTTTGCCCTTGGTAAGTCTTGATGGTTGTATCCAGTCATGATTTTATCATAGGCCTGAAAGTGATTTCCTGCTAGACTTCCTCCATAACCCTCTGGGGGCTGAGGTTAGGGTGACTCAGCCTGTAAATCTTGTAAATCCCTTTTGCCTGTAACTGTCATGATTGGGTTTTTCCAGACATCAGGAACCTCCTGTTTGCTATGACCTCTCAAAGCTGATAGTGAGTAATCTCACAATGTTGTTTGAGTATTTTATTTTATTTTTCATGTGCCACTAACAGGCAAAATATGATTCAAAAGAATACAGAAAGGAGGATAGTTTTGCTTATTCACATAAAACATATCATCATTAGTGCACTCTAATGAATATGGCAGAGAGCTTCAACAATGATTTTCCAGTTCACCAACTATTACTTTAAAGAAAAGAAATTCAGCATAAGTACAACACTAAAATAGAAGACCATTTTCGATTTTAAATTAAGCTAAAAAAAAAAAAAATTAACATGCATTAATTAAGTCTTTAAAAAAGCACTGTTCTTTCCTACAACCATTCAATAACCTTTTTTCCAACAAACACTATCAGATGCAGTATTCCAGAGAGAAAAATACATTTATCCTTCACAATTGTGTGCAGACTACATGCAGAGATCACAGGAAATAAATACTTACATTAAATGTTGTTTATTAAAATATTTTAACTTGATTATTTCCTCCTTTCTGTTCCTCTTTTTCTCATGTAATGACTGAAAGTAGATTTTTACTCAGTAAACCTGAACTTTAATAGAAGTGCTGGCTTGCTGTACGTAAAGAATATTAAATGAACAATCTGTAAGAAACGTAATGAAAACATGTATTTATTAAAAATCTTAATAGTGTTAGAGAATAGTTTGCTTCGAGTCCTTTCCAATTTTAGTATTCAGTCTTTTTAACATGCAAGCTCTTGCTTGTTAGCAACCATACTAGCCAAGTGTGATGGTTTCCATCACCATTTATAGATTTGGGTTTTCAAAGGTAGCATCCAGCAAGTCTCGTCTCCATGTGTATCCATTAGGTCTGCACTAGTGTTTGATAAGTAACTATACCATGTGAAAGAGGTAAGGCAGGTGGTTTAGTCATCCATGAATCATAAATATGAACATACACCCTGACATATACATCACTCTCTTTCCTGATTTTTCTCACAATCTTTTCCTCTATATTAGGGTTATTTAGAGCAAATGTGTCAATATAAATAAAAAAAATCCTATTTTATAGAACCTGTTAATTAGAAATACTGTTTGTGTAGACATACTATTCTGGTAGGAAGATCTGTTAGCAGTTTGTTCACTAGGTAGGCCTATCAGCCTGAAATATTATTGCTGCTAGTGTGTGCCTAATCATAGAATTGGCTAGGTTGGAAAGGACCTTTCAGATCATCTAGTCCAACCATCAACCTAACGCTAACAAAAACCATCACTAAACCATATCTCTAAGCACTATATCTACTCACCTTTAATTCAAACTCAATTTATATAAATTGGAGGGTTTTTCTGTTGTCTATACAAACTAGATACTAGGACATGCTTCTTAGTGGGTGCAAAAGATGTAGTTCCTGTATGGCATTTCCAGTGTTCCAGGGACTATTGCAACTGGGATTTAACAAATTATTCTGACTCTGAAATATCTGAGGGACAGTCTTGTTTTACTGTTACTTTAGCTTGAAGTGTAGGACTATATACACTTAATCTTCTGATTAAGTGTGGAAATTAGTTAGAAAATACAAAGATATTCCTCATTACTTTCTTTTGTAGATAATTTTATTATTTTCTGGTTTATTAGCACTTGAGCAGTTAACTGCATTAATATCCAGTCAGATTAGAATTATGAGTTAATACTGCATTGAGATGAAAGGGATAATATATCCCTTGCCACATGATTGTTTCAAGCTGTCTGCAGCCTTAGGCAGACACCCTATACATGCCACATTTAAAAGGTTAGCTCTGTATCTGAAATAATGTTTTGAGCCTTAGGCTCAAATTTGACTATGTTTTGCTTGATATCTGCTGTTGCAAGGATATAAAGCAGCTATAAACCTGTCTAACTGACCTGTTAATCCACGTTTATAGCTGTTCTGCAAGTCTAGAATGATATGAAGTATTGGGAGTAAGAGAAAAAATCTGGCCTACAGTTTTGTTCTTAAAAGGAAGTTTAGATTTTTGAAGAACAATTATGTAGAAATTTGAAAATAATCTGCAATTATGTGGCAATTTACATGCTTGCATAGTAAAATTATACAGAAGATACTGCGTGCACTTTCCTTTGAAAATATTCAGCAGGTGCACAACCCACTTTCCTTTTAAACCCAGGTGCAGAGATCCATTTCGGTGTCATAAACCCTTGAAAACTGTAACCCATAGTATAGTTCTTGTAATCATTTCTAGTTTAAATGATTGACTATCAACAACAAGGATGGACTGAGGACAGGAAGTATGTTAATTAAAAAGAAAAGCATATATTTGCATGACTAAAATTTTGGGTTCATTTTTCAAAAACAAATTTAAATTGTAAGAGGAAGTGTCTATACTGACTTAAAAGCATACTCCGATGAAGTTTATTCTAAAAAAAAGGTAACATGCCAGTCTATTATAGTTATGTGCTAGGACAATAAAGATCTTCTTTATTTGAGTAAGGAATGCTTTTTCAGTTCATTATGATGGAATTTTTGATAGAATGCAACTTCTGAAATCCCTTTAATTAAATCTATTTTTAGTTCTTATTTTTCATATTGCCAAGAGGAGATTCTAAAATGGAATAGTTTACTATGATGTCAAATAAAAACAAAAGGGGAGAAACAAGTCCTGGCTGGAAGTAGGGCACCTCTAATGTCTATAATTGGTAGATGAGTTTCTACTTGGACTGGAGAACAGCCCTCTGCGGACTGGAGCAGCAGTCCTCCTGGAATAATTTGTTCTTCTATCTGAGTTACCTTGCAACTCACTTACTCGTGCCTGCAGGGCTGAGGTAGGTCAGAGGTGCCCTGCCTCCAGCCAGGGCACCTTTCAGAGCCCTCTTTCAGAGTTCCATTTTACAATCCAATTGACTGGTCGTGGTTTTGGCCGGATTGGCCAATCAGAACAACAGATGGCCCTCCCCATCTCTCTCCTTAGAGAGGAGAGGAAGAGATAAGGAGATTTACGAGTTTAGAAAAACAACTAAACTACTTTAATGAAAATAATAATAAATAAGGAAAATAAGAAATAATAAGAAAATAAATTTTAAAAAAGGTATACAATATATACAAAACTGTATCCAGTTCCCAGGATGACAATTGCGTTACCAGCAGACACAGAAAAAGTCCCAGACTGGAGTCAGCAGGGACAGGAGCTGAATTCCGGAACCAGAGTCAGGAGTGCTTGGATCGAGATCAAAGGCAGACAGACAGGGTCCTCCCTAGATGTCGGCCATTGAAGAAAAAACGAGCCAGAGCAAGAGCAAGAGCAAGAGCAGACTTGCCAGAGCCCCTCCTTGCCCCTTTGATCCCTTAGTTTTTATATTGAGCATGATGCAGGTGGGATGGAATACCCTGTTGGTCAGTTTTGGGTCACCTGTCCTGTCCGCTCCTCCCTATAGGTGTGACCCCTCTGCGCTTCTCCACTTCCAACCCTCTAATGGGGCAAATAGCGAAGTTAGCCGACCTTGGTTATTATAGCAATAAATATAAGCAGGAGCTTACCATTCCTTGGCATAATCAGGTCTTATCACTCTGAGAGTGAACAGTTTCTGAACAATGTGCTGTTAATTTCAGAGTTTAGTCAGTTAGAAGAGGCCCAGCTAAAAAGTAAAATTACAAATTAGAAAATTGGCTCCATTTTACCTCAAACCAGGACACAGAGAAACATGGCTTGTATTCAAGATGCTGTACTTCTAATGCAAGTATTTGCATAGTTGAAGAATTTTTGGTTATGGATTCTTTACATAAGAGCAGTAAAACTACATATAAGATATAGATACTGCTTATAAGACAGGTTATATTTCTACCATTAAGAATATAGTTTATTTCAAAATGCTTATCTAACTTACTGCAATTCTTCTCATCCTCAAGAGCAGTTGAAAGCTTATCTCAAACTCATAAAAGTTATTATAAGGAGAAAAACCACCTCAATTTGTTTCTACTACAAGGAAGAAATGATATTAACTAGAATGTGCTTTTGATAATCATCACTTGAAAGGAGCAAAACGCTGTAGTACTGAGAGATTGGTTTGGCCTACCCATTGGAGTAGAATATTTCTAGGTGGTTTAAACTAATATTCATTGTTCACTAAGATGAAAACATCGATTTGGGAATGTGGGTACTTTCACAAATACAATTAAATATAGGTCGAGATTTTGAAATTTTTATTTCAACCTTTTTCTGGACAGGGGTGGTGGTGCTATATTGCTTTACCCTGAATACATTTTACTGTAGTTTGAGTTTCAATGTATAGACTGTGGGAATCTTATTCTTACGTTAACAGCATACAATACAATTAATTTTTTTAATTGGAAATAATGTGAATGTAATATTCACTTCCAAGGGAATTCCACTGTTATTTGGCATCAATTAATTTGACATAAAAATAATTTGTTACAATTTCCATGTAAAGCAGAAATATTTATCTTAAGTGGCAAATTATGCTTAGCTCTTTTGATTTTTATGTTGATGTAATTTTATTCCACTGTAACTAATTTAACATTAATTAATGTCCAGATTAGCATTTCAATGCTAATACATCAACATTGGGAATTGCTAGGATTTTCCTTTTACGCAATTTAGTTGGCACATGTAGTTGGGAATTATGTACCACTCTTTTTCTCATTGGAAAGCTGATGGAACTGCCTTTCTGTCATACTCTGTAGTCTTGAATAGCATAGTGGATGGTTTTCTCCATGGCTCCATTGATATGGTTTAGAATAGGTGTGAAAGCATATAGGTATTAATCCAGCCTCATCACTGCAAGACCTGTATTCTCCAGAACTGTGCTGAGCAATGAGACTAGTTTCTCTGTAGTGTAGGGATCTCACTCTTCTTTGAATGAAACTGTGTGATCATTTGCTAATAGCCTTCAAAAATGTAGTAGCCACTGAAATACACAAGAGCAAGTACATAGCCAGTTATTCAGTATCATTCTTGCCATGAAGCGTAGTGATTCTACAGAAAGACTTTTATTCTTTAAGGAAACATTTCTGTAGTCTATCCAATTAAAATGCAGCCATCTGTTAACTTGCATTATTGTAGACACTAGAAAATTTATAAAGTAAATGATGTGTTCTATCAACCTTGAAAATTCTTTAACCATTTAACTTCTTTTATATGATGGACTATGATATACAAAATGTATAAATAGAGCAGTTATAAATATGCATAAACTTAATTCAGGAAAATGTTATTGAAAGCCTACCCCAGCTGTGCATCTTCAAGCAGTGGAATTGCTGTGAATGGCTTTGCAGAAACAAACTGGAAATAATGCTTATATGATCATAACTGCACAAGAAACTAATTCACATTTTCTTACAATATGCCACTTCTGTTCTTCTAAAAAATTATTTTCATTTTGTATTTTCTTTCATTACAATGCAAATGCAGGCCACTGCAGAAGGAAAAACCTGGGATGTTCACCCAGGGACTCTTGTATCAGAACTGAAGGTATTTTATTTATTGATAAAATAGTTAAAACTGAATTTCTACGTAGGCCCTTTGTTCACAGCTGCTTGAAGGAGCTATGGAGCCCAATTATCTTTGTCTTGATTGTGAATCAGCCCTTTGTCTTGACTGTGAATAGCCTGTGAACAGAGAAGTTTTTTTGCCTCCAGATTGTTCACCACTTGTCCAGGGAATGACTTAGGTTATAGATAGATTCTCATGGAAATTTACTTCTCAGTGAGTCAATGGAAACTATGAAAAAAAGAACAATATGCAAGCTCGCATATTCCTTTTTCATAATACAGACCCATGGGCAAGATTACTTCTAAAAGGTCCTAATTTATGAAATAAAAATTTTTTCTATACTTACATATGTAGCTGTCTGAAATAACATAAAGTCTGAGGCTAAATTATCAGAAAGGGGTGTGATGGAAAGGGACTCATTGTCTGAAGGAGGAGATATTTCCTATTAATTTCAAATGATCACTTTAGGACTATTTCTCATTTTTCATAAAATTTAGTCATTTAGAGTCTTTCTCTAATCTACATCAACATACCCTCCATTTTTCATAGCCATTTAATTTTTAAGCCTTTCTTTCCATCAGTAATAGTCCCAAGGTGTTCAGTTATTCAGCAGTTACCAGGTAGCACATCTTCCTATTGTTATTAGAAGGATGCTCATCTGACTACAGTCCAGAGAAATCAGCTGAGAACTTGGAGGCAATTGCAAAGAACTAATGGCAGCTGAAGCAGAGACAACTCAGTTGTGCAGAATTCCTTCTGTATCACTATATAAACTATGAGAGAGTTCATTGGAAGTAGGTAACAGTAGTACAAATCGGTGGAAATGAAATAGGAGTCAGGCCCTATATGTCTGAGGAAGTAGTAGAAAATTAGAGAATCCCAGCAAGGCAAATTACAGCAGTTTGGAAATTACAAAGCAAATGATGTGCCTGGACAAAAAGAAGAATTTTATGACGCACAGTGCAGAGCATATAGGAGCATAAAAGAGGAAAACTATCTTCGTGGAATAAAAATTAATCATTGAAAAAGTACTCAGAAGAGAAAGACACGAGGGATGGTTTTCACTCATAGCTTTGTTTAAACGCAGAAGTTAATATTGTTACTTCATTCTGAAAGTGGTTCTACTGAGTAGAAAATGTCACCATCTTAAATCACACATGTTCCACCAAAGCATGATCTCAGCACGTGACTCAGATGGGATTTTTACATTCATCTCTAGTGTTTTCTGGTACTCTTTCTAAATAATCAGAGCAATTTTTAAAAAAGTGTGCTCCTAAGGATTACTTTTAAATTTTTTATCCTTATTACTCCAATGATAGCAAATTTTGAAATGGACACAGACATAGAATTTGCCATGTAGCAAATTTTGAAATAGTTAAATTGTTTTGTTTATGTTAGGTATTTCATTGCAATATGATAAGTACATTGAGGCAGTTATTGCTGAGACTGCGCATCTCTCTGTTATGTGTGATTCAAGGGTTTATTCTAATTACTTGGTCCCTTGATCCAGTGTCACAGTATGAACATATGATTTGAAGATTTCTGAAGGAAAAAATTGTTAGGTAGATGACTTTGTGCTACTCAGCCATATGCTGGGGTGCTTTCAAAGAAAAGCTGTTGGTTTAGTTTCCTTCAAAAGGAATCCAGTTGCAATCCAATTGCAAAAGTGCTGTGAAAGCTGAATATGTGTTATGTGGAGACATTCAGGGGATCTTTATCTCCTATGTACAGGAGGCGTTTGGAACTACAGTACTTCTTCAACCCTATAAAATAGGCCCAAACTGCATATTTATTCTTCATGTGATGTTTGGCTGTTAGAGTGGCAGTCAGCTGTGTGTTAGCATGTTCACTGGGAGCACAACAAAGCACCTAAAGGCTGAAGAATAGGGCAAGCTGGTGACAAGCACCCTTGTGCTTTGCCCTACTTCCCAAGAGCTCACACTTCCTTTGTCTCTTAGTGGCGCTTAGTAGAGCTGGCTGTGCCCCACCGGGTACTACTGCTGATAACTTCCTTGATGGCTGAACCGCTGCATACATATTATTTCTTATGAAATCACAGGTACAGGTAAACAGTGTAGGAGGAAGGAATCCAGCTTTTGGGGCTATGTGCATCCCATGAGTTTGCTGTACCGTGAGCTTGACTGCTCTACTCATGCTACTTGAAGTGTAAATTATTCATTGTGATTCTCAGTCCTCCTGTCAGGTACTGCACAAGCATTGAAGGAGACAGTCCTCCCAGCCTGGAGGATACAAAAATGATTTCCATGAAATTTTAAAACCAAGCAGTGACAAAAACAAAAAATAAATTCAAGACTATACTGTTTCTGATCGTTGCCTTAATCAATAGCTGTTCCATCCAGACTATCCCTACAGTGCTACATTTCATCTAGTACTGTTATAAAACTGATACACAAAGACTTTCTGACAACCAGAAGTTTTGTCAGCCTCTACAGCAGCAGAGTATGGTATACATCCGTGGGATTGTTTTGCCTTGAAAGTAGTGTTGTGTCCTGTGTTAATGATATCTTTAGCAGTTGCTAGACATTTTGAGGATCAAGTAGCTTTGTCTTTGTTCGATGTAATCTATTGTATTTAAGAAGTAAACAGCCCATGCAAGCTATCATTCTGTGATAACTTGAAAGCTATGACGTGCAGCAAGGTAAATTGTATAGCTAACCAAATGCCAGACTTGCTAAATGGGCCTTTATTTACCTTGAAATGAAATCTGTTTGAAACACAGGCTATTTTAGGTAACAGGCATTTAGCCTTCTGTGTGCTTTGTTTGATCTTTTTGTACAAAATAAAGTGTTGCACTTTACTGTGAGAGATGAGATAGTAAATGAGACTTAGCTTATGTCATATTGCAAATAGGAAATATAAAAAAAAAAGCTTAGATTTTTAAAATAAAATGGATTTAACAGAGCACATTTAAATTACTCTGAAATAAGCAGGAAAAGCCAGCAAACGCTAGGGAATTCAACATGAAAGTTTGATTTAGATCACATGGATAATTCGTACGTCATATTCTTTCCTCTGGTTCAGGATAAAAGTCATGCTAAGATTCTAATCAGGACTACTAGAAATTACCAAATTCTCTTTCCTGCTACTAGAAATACTGTGTCCTCTTCTGTGCTCCGCGGTTAAAGAAGGACAGGGAACTGCTGGAGAGGGTACAGCAAAGGGCTACCAAGACGATTAGAGGATTGGAACACCCCTTTTATGAAGAAAGACTGAGGGGTTTGTGTCTCTTCATTCTGGAAAAAAGATGTCTGAAGGGCGATCTTATGAACGCTTATAAATACTTAAAGGGTGGGTGGTCAGTGATGAGCGGTGTTCCCCAGGGGTCAGTACTGGGCCCAGTCCTCTTCAATATATTCATCAATGACCTGGATGAGGGGACAGAGTGCACCCTCAGCAAGTTTGCTGATGACACAAAGCTTGGAGGGGTGGCTGACACATCGGAAGGCTGTACCACCATCCAGAGAGACCTGGACAGGCTGGAGAGTTGGGTGAAGAGAAACCTTATGGAATTCAACAAGGGCAAGTGTAGGGTGCTGCACCTGGGGAGGAATAACCCCNAATGGGCACAAACTTCAGTATAGGAAGTTCCACCTAAACCTGAGAAGGAACTTCTTTCCCTTGAGGGTGCCAGAGCCCTGGTACAGGCTGCCCAGGGAGGTGGTGGAGCCTCCGTCTCTGGAGACATTCAAAACCCACCTGGATGCATTCCTGTGCAATGTGCTCTAGCAGGGAGGTTGCTCTAGATGATCTCCAGAGGTCCCTTCCAACCCTATCATTCTATGATTCTTACCAGCAGTTGAGTTGCATAGACCAGAGAGACAGGAACTATAACAGTTAGAAATGACAAGAAAAGAGATCTATGGTCATCTTTGTGTTAAAAAGAAACTCTAACCATGTGCAGTAGCTCTAGCACGTCTTGAAACACAAGCATCTGTGGTATTGTCAATTTATATGCAGCACAAATCATAGAATCACAGAATGTGTTGGTTTGGAAGGGACCTTCAAAGGTCATCAAGTCCACAGGGACATCTTGGCCAGCAGGTTGAGGGAGGTGACTCTCCCCCTCTACTCCACTCTCATGAGACACCACCTGGAGTACTGCGTGCAGTTCTGGAGCCCCTACTAAAAGAATGATATGGATGTGCTGGAACATGTCCAGAGAAGGGCCATGAGGATGATCAGAGGGATGGAGCCCCTCTCCTATGAAAACAGGCTGAGAGAGTTGAGGTTGTTCAGCCTAGAGAAAAAAAGGCTTTGAGGAGACCTTATTGTGGCCTACCAGTATCTTAAGGAGGCCTACAAGAGAGCTGGTGAGGGACTTTTTAGGATATCGGGCAATGGTAGGACTAGGGGGAATATATTAAAACTAGAGAATGGACGTTAGGAAGAATTT
>VXBO01005571.1:0-35485 GCA_013400135.1 Rhinoptilus africanus
GGTGTGGGCGCAGCTGGAGGCGAAGGGGTAGAGGCAGACGAGCAGCAGGTAGATGAGCAGTGGCCAGTGGTAGGGGTCCCGCCACAGCTCCAGGGAGGAGGAGAGCACCAGGAAGCGCCACACGAAATACCTGCGGGCACAGGAGACACCGGGGTGAGCTCCATCCCTGTCCCCATCCCCTCCTCATCCTCGTGCTTGTCCCCATCTCCACACCTCTGTCCCCGTTCCCATCTCCATCCTTCCACCATTGCCATCTTGTCTCTGGTCCCATTCCCATCTCCATCCTTCAGTCATTCCCATCCCCATCCCCATCCCTGTCTCCCCATCGCCATTCCTATTCGCATCCTCGTCCCTGTCCCCGTCCCCACCAGGCCGGTAGGAAGTGTGTCCAGATGTTGACCGTCTCGTTAGTCATCTGGAAGGAGCTGAGGACGCAGTCAAGGGCTGAGCTCTTGGGGTGCCGGTACCCTGACATGATCCCGTCCTCCCGGAAGATCTGTGGGAACAGCGGGGCTGGTGAGGGGGCGCAGCAGGGGGAGCGGGGCAGCCCCAGGGAGGGTGCGTGGGGAAACTGAGGCAGGACGGGCTGGGAATGTCCCACCAGCCGGAGCAAGGTTGGGTGGGGAGCCCAGGTGATTTTTCCACCCTGGAGGAGGGAAGTGGGGGGAGAAACCTGGGGAGGGAGCCCCGCCACCACCCAGCCCCGCGTACCCGAGGCACCTGATGGACCCTGAAGATCTGCGGCAGCTTTATCGTCAGCATGGCGGGGCCGAGGCGCTCAGCGCTGGAGGCGTCGGGGTGCCAGGCCACAGCCCATGTCCTGCGGAGATGGGACGGAGCCCAGTGGGTGACTGGGATGGCGCCGCAGGAGCCAGGACAGCCGCCCCCCCAGCTCGGCTCTGCCCATGCCCCCCTCCTTGTGGGGGCTCCTGACCCCATTTACCAGCTCTGGGGACATCTCTGGTCTTAGGACCGTGAGGGGGGAAAGCCCCATGGACGCCCCACAGCCCCCCGGGTGTTACACAGGGGCCGGGACAAAGCAGGACACCAAACACAGCGGGTGGGGAAACTGAGGCACGGCTTGGGGAAAGCAGCCCGGCAGTACTGGGCGGGGGGGGGGGGGGGAGAGAGTGGTCCTGAGTGTCCCCACCCACCACCCCCCAGCCCAAAACTCACCCGGTGGTTTTAGAAGGGGGGGGAGAAAAGAAAAAAGAAAGAAAACCAACAAAACAACCCCAAAGTGTCCGGAGACACCTCCCACACCCCGCGCGGAGCTGGGGAGGAGCACGGGTGGGACGTGGGGGACGCCGTGCTGGGAGGCCCCTCCTCGCCACCGTGAGCCAGGGGGTCCCGGCCCCTCCGCGGCCACTCGTTGCCCCTCTCCCCAGGCCCCTGCCCGCGCCGCAGCGCTGGGAAACGGCCAAGGGTCCCCCCCCGGCAGCTCCTGCTCGTTGGCGAAGGGGCAGCGGCGGCCTCTGCGGGGGCTCAAAGGGAGCTTTGTGCTGGACACGCCGCCTGCTTTGGCTGAAATCCCCCCCAAATCCCCCCAAATGCCAGACCCCTCACTGTGCACGGGGGGTTTTGCCCCCCTTGTGCGCTGCCGGAGGGGCCCATACACCCCCAAGGGTGGCGGGGTACTGGGAAGCGGCTCCAGGCATCGGACTTGAAATGCCAAGGAGCCCCTCCGCTGGGAGAGCCGCATCCAGACCCGCAGTAAATCCCCCGGGGGACACAGCAGGGTCCCAGGAAGAGACCTGGGAAGACGGAGAGAGGTGGAAAAAGTAAAAACAAGTTTGGGAAAACATCCCCGACTGACCTGCCGGCGTCCCGCGGGCACGAGGAGGGCTGGCGGTGGCCCGGGCTCAGTCCATGGCGGCGAATGCCAGCGGAGGCGTCCCCCCGGGGCTGGCTCCGGTCAGGAGGTGGAGGGTTGAGCTGTGAGCGGGATCGGCGCTTTCACAGCCCCCATCTTTGGGGGTTTTTTTGCCCCCGGAGAGCTCGTGTTCCCGGCTCGGCCACGGGAGCCGGGCACAGCTCGGTGGGACGAGCAGGTCGCATCCACGGCGCTCGACGGGCAGAGCCGCGCACAGGGCTCTGGTCCTGCCCGTCTCCGGCCGGCGTTGGCAGGAGGCTGGCGGGAGGGTTTGGGGTCTCGGGACCTGCCGGATCTTGGCAGGGATGCAGCCCCCGGAGCTGAAAAGCCGCTCCAAAATAACCTGGATGAAGCAGAGCAAAGCCCGGCTTCGGGGCAGGGAAACGGGGGAGAAGCGGGAAGCGGAAAGGCCGGTGAGCAGGGCTGGAGACAGGGATGCTCCTGGGGTTTTCCAAGGATTCAGCACCCCAAGGAGCAGGACCAGGAGTCCCAGCTCTCCATCAGTGTTACAGTGCTTTCATCCTGCTTCAGTTCCAGACCCCCAGCGATGGGGCACCCCCGGCAGCAACGCGCTGCCGTCACCCACTGGGCACGGAGCTTGGTGACGGGGCTGGTGGCACATCCACAGCCCCCGCCAGGGCCGCGAGCGCGGGGGCAGCGCCTTGGCACAGCCCCCCCCCAGCTGGAAGAGGCATTTCCAGCCCCTTCCGAGGGGACAGAGCCGGCGGTGACAGGTCCCTATTGTGCCACCGCAGGCAGCGGCGTTGGGACGCAGGGCACGTCTCGCCCCCGCGGGAAGAAGTCGCCCCCGGCTTCTTCTCCCACTGTGGCCTGAAAGACGGACTCGCCTTTTCACAACCCCCCCTCCAACCCTCCCACCGCTGGCAGCCGCCAAAGAACTGGAGGAGAGTAAATTATACTGGTGCCCAGCTCAGCGCTTCCCACTAGCAGGGCAAATAAAGGCGCTTCGGTGGGAGTGAATGCAGGGAATGGAAGAGTTTTCTCCCCCCTGCTTCCGTAAAACACTGCCCTCCAGCTTCCCCAGTCACCGAGCCCGGCTTCGCGTGCTGCCCAGCTCGGCCCCAACACCCAGCCTCTTAAAGGCACCTTGAATCACAATTTCAAAGTCACACGTATTTAAAAATGTCCACTTTCCAACCCTCCGGTTTAAAACCAAGCTGAGAAGCCGCCCCATAAACCACCGCAGTTGGTTTTGCTGTTCACAACCGCTGCTGGTGCTGGGATGCTCCCAAGGGCAGCAACGTGGGAGGTTCAGGATGGATATTAGGAAAAATTTCTTCATGGAAAGGGTTGTCAAGCGTTGGAAGAGGCTGCTCAGGGCAGCGGTGGAGTCGCCATCCCTGGGGGTGTTTAAACGCCGGGACTGTGGAGCTGAGGGATGTGGCACAGGGTTGGGTCCATGGTTGGACTCAACAATCTCAAAGGCCCCTTCCAACTGCAACTACTCTATGAGTCCAGGGAGAGTCCTGGCAAAAGGACAAACTCATCCTGACCTCCAAAGGCAGCGAGCAAAGGAGCGAAGGAAACACTCTTCCGGCTACAGGGATAAGGAAGGGACCCACCTACATTTGATCCCAGCAACTCCAAAGGAAACCAAGGTCACGCCTTCCTTCACCCAAGTCAAATGACAAAGGGGTTGGGAAGAGCAAAGCTTTTTGGTCTTTTCTGAAAAACAAAACGCTTGGATCAGCAAATTGCAGGTTTGAGGGCGGATTCACACATCAAAACCGTACCCGTCCCTGGGGCTGCGCAGGCGACACGCGGGGCCGGGCTGGGAATCACCACAAGGAGAGCTACAAACATCTGGTATTTTATTAAGCCAGTCAAGGTGTTTGGATGACAATCGAGACACGTGCCGTGAGAGCCCCCGCGCTCCCCCTCGTCCCAGCTGGGCTCCACCAGCCACCCCCTCGCTCCCCCAGCGAGAGCGATCCGCGCACACATCCACAGGCCGGGCGTTTTTTCTGTTGTGCAAGAGGAGGAGGAGAAGAGAGAGATGATTGTCCCTCGCCTCGAAACAAGCCACAGTCCTCTCCCCGCCAGCAGACGGGGGCAGGACCCGCGACACGGGGCCACTGGGCCAACCCTCCTGCCTTCCCCCATTCTCGCAGCCACCCTGTTGTCCCCAGCCCGTGTTCTGCCCCGGCCAGACTGGCTAGCTCTGCCAGACATCAAAAAGGGAAAAAAAAGAAAAAAAATCAAATCTAAGTTGCAAAGCGCAAATTCCAAGGCATTGCAGGTGGCATCCAGCCCAGCGAGGATGGGAGCAGAAGGAAGCGCCTGCTTGGCACAGCCCGTGAAACCGCTGAGCTGAAGCCCAACAAGCACCAGTGGCTGTGTCCGCCGTGGCAAGGGACGGGGACAGCCCCCGTGCCACCTCCCCGGGAAACCCAGCGAGCCTCAAGCACCACAAACCCGCGCTCTCCCAGCCGGCTTCAACATGGTGGTAACAAAAAGCGAAAACCAAACCCAAGAAACACACACAAACACATTAAACCCAATGCTTTCGGCCCACAAGATTGTTTTTCTTTTTGCTCTCCTTCCCCAGCACAGTGGGTGTTACGGGACGGGCCCGGAGCGGGTGGCAGCAAGCTTTGAGCTGGGACACAATAGCACCGTATGGGCGAGCGGTGGAGCAGGGTGGCCGTCACCCGCCTCGCGCCTGGCGTGAGCTCGGCAGGTCAGTGTGCGGCTCACGCTCAGGCTGGGATGGCAACGCCGTGGGGAGCTCGCAGGACACCCCGCTGGGGAGCAGAGAGCCAGGATACACGGAGCCTCCCCCCACAGCCTTCACCTTTAGCCCTGGGAACCGCTCGGCATCAGCCACCGGCACAACCCCCCAGGGACCCCAGGCTCCCGCTTTTGGCTTCTGGGTTGGGATTTGGAAGTGACGCACCAAATGGCGTCTGGGGCAAACTGGCAGAGGGCCTGAGGCGTAGCGCGTGGGTATCAACTTATACCCAGGGAGGAGACTCCAACTCATGGCGAGTGCTGGGATGGGGCTAAGAAGTGTCTTCTTTTACCCCAATCTTAGAAGACATCAAGTTGCCCCTCCATTAGAAGGCAACCCTTGCCGGAGGAGGCAGCTTGCCCTCGTCCCTGAGGCCGCTCTGCAGCTACGCTCTTCCGGAGCTCTGAAGTCTCCCACTTTTTCAGCTCAGTGTATCTCTGACTGGGGATGTGCATCCAAAAAAAGAAACCAAATAATCAGATCCTCAACCATAGCTGCAGGTTCTGGAGAGAAGCAGGGTGGCACAGGGAGCTTTCAGGTGCCTTTTTTAAAAGGTGCCTGTCCCCTGCCCCGGCTCAGCCCAGAGCTACGCTGTACTGAACGGCGGCACCGGGCAGTTGAGCATCCCCGTGGAAGTGCCAGGGCCTTCTCCTCCTCTCCAGCTGTGCAAAACCTCAGGGTAACATTAAAACAAGGCCTCAGGAGACCAGGGCAGTTACTAAGGGATGAGGAAAGTAAGGCAACAGCCTTGCTGCCTTTTAGGAAGAAGCCCCCCGAGCGCGCTGCGTGGCCCCTAAGTGGGCTCACCACAGCTCAGCAACATCTTGTTACAGAAATGTCAAGTTTAATTACTTTTGTTCTTAAACTGCCTTCTGTGTCCAGCCCAAACAAGCCCTCGGTCTGACTGGGGACAGGGAGAGATTGCGTTAGCCCATCTTCTGCCCTGGACTGTGAGCCCTTGCTGCCAGTGACGGCACCCACCTCATCTGCTGCCCTGAGCCCCCAGCACACGACTCCCGGCTCTCATCCTGCACCACGGAGCTACGGGGACCAAGAGCGCCGCGATGGAAGCGACAGGCATTCCCTCTGGGTGGCTACTTCATTTGCGTCACTCTTTCCTCCCCCGTGGCCAAGGGAACACCTGGCCCAGAGCGAAGCTGAGGAACGGCTCCAGCTCCTCACTGGTTTGAGGGCAGCCAAGCCCTGCTCTTCGCTCTATAAACCCCGCGTGCGCCCTGCACTACGCGGCCAGAAGGGAATGACAATTCGGTGCCTCAGGACTGCACACACAGCCTGGCTCCAGCTCCAGCAGACCTCCAGAAGGCAGTTGCAGACTGCAGCCCCTTCCGACGTGCTTTGCGGCAAGGAGGTGGATGGTTTTCCTAAGCAGCAGGGGGAAAAAAAGCAGAGTCCACCAGCCAGCCCAGCCCCCTGCGCCAGGCTTCCAGCGAACGAGGAGTGTATTTCACCGTAACCCAGCAGCACCCTCCAAGCCAAGGGAGGGGCAGACGGGGAGGTGACTCTGCCATCCATCGCTCTGGCTCATACACTGAAGGACAAGTCCCACAAGGCGATTCTCTTCTCTTTTTCCACCCCATCAAACAAACATAATGAGCTAGACAAAGAAATGGCTTCAAATAAAAACACCGGTAGCACTGGAGGAAAGAGGGAGTGAGGAGCTTCACAGCCCATCTTAGATCTCTGGGAACACCCAAGATGAGCCAGAGTCTTACACCTGCTGTTCTGCTTATGTTGGTTCCTTGGCTCAGCCTAGAAAAGCACCGCGAGAGTTTCAGGAGAAGCTGCAAAAAGAAAAACCTGTAGGGAAATGCTGCTGCCCCTCTACCCCCTCCACCCGCCTTCCAGCCCATGCGGAACGGAGCTGGAACATCACCCTCAGCATTTCTCTCTGCTGTGCCACAAGGCTGCATGCTGCAAAGGAAATGAAACTGGAATATAAATTAATCCTCTGGGACTTGTGCTGGTTTGGGGTTTGTCTTTTTTTAAGTTTTTACCTGAAAACAAATCCTGCCACTCCAGTACAATGCATCATGCTAGGAAGTCTGCACAGATTGGAGTACGCGTCTTGTCTTTCCGTATTATGCCCCTTTTGTAGCAGCTTCTGGCTGGCCCACGTGAAAAAAAACGCAAATGTAGAAGACTAGTGGTTTTTACTTGCATAGCTGCTGTTAGTTCATGTGGATGGAGACATCTGTTTCTCGAGTACATTGACGCAGATGAACTACAAAGAGGCCGTTCAGCCTATTTCCCACCGCTCTGCTGTCCCGGGAGCAACCTGTTTCTTCATTTCCAAGCATCAGCGTGTGACAGGAGGACATCTGACACGGGTTGCTTGAGATGCCATCAGGATGGAGGTCTGAAAGGTCTCTCGCAGGTCACACGGGGAATTAGCTCTTCCAGCATCCATCCAGGTAACATCATCCCATCTTTCTGGGATGCTAAAAGCACTGAACGGTTTGTGAGCTCAGTCCTGGGCGGCGGCGGGGGTCACCGCGCTGCCTGTGCCTGCCCTGGAGGGACGTGGGGACAGGGGATACAAACACTCAAGTTCTGCCACCCTCTCTAGCACGGCGTAGCAGCAGTGGTGCGTCGGAACAACCAGCAGAAGAGATAATGGCTTTGAGATCCCCCTTCCTCCTCCACACCTCATTGCAAGATTTAGAGAGGAAAAATATAAAGGGAAAAAAGAAAATAAAAAGCAAAAGGAAAAAANCTAAGAATTAAAAGAAAAAAAACCCATGAAAAATAATTAATTCAGAAGAGGAGGGGGGGGAATAAAAAAAAAAAAANTGCTCCGTCACAGCACTCAAGCCAAGTGGTTGAGCCTTGTCGGTGTTTAAATCCCACATGGTTCTTCTCTCTTTTCCAGCATCCCTGCCAGACTCCACTCCTTTTCACCAAGGTGTAACGCTGGAAGCAAAGAAGCAGGAAGGATGGGGAAAGGAGGAGCAGAGTCCTTTTCACCTCTCTCTCGAGCAGCCCGGCCAGTCGCGCTGCTCACGAAGCGTGCAGCTTGTAAGGAGAGCAAGGGTGTACGCGCTTCAGCCTGCTCTCTCCTTGCAGGCCACCAGCCCTTTGCACTAAGCCTGCGCCGCGGGGGACAGGGAAAGGAAATAAATATGCTTGCTCAAAGAAAAAAAAAAATTATATTAAGAGCTTTCCCCCCCCTTTTAAATAGCATAATTGTTTCCTTTTCTCTCTGACACTGGAAGAGTATCCAGAACCCCAGAGGAACTCTACTTTTTCTTTTTCAATATTATTTATATATATAAAACCTAAGAATTAAAAGAAAAAAAACCCATGAAAAATAATTAATTCAGAAGAGGAGGGGGGGGCATAAAAAAAAAAAAAAAAAGAAGAATGTCTGCTTTCCTGTCACCAGATTGCCAAACAAGAGCTAAACACTCTTTGGATCTTCTTTCCCAAGCTCAGGAGGGCTCCGTGTCTGCTGCGCTGGTTTGGTTTCATTAAAGTCAAGTCCACGCTTTAGAAGCCGCCCGCCCGTTTCAGATGGCGGAGCAAGCGCTGGGGGGAATGAGGGGGAATGAATGACTGCCCGTCTCTCGCCCATCTCTGCCGACTGGGAGAAGGGCAGAGCTCTGCCTCGGCCATGCCGAGGTGCCTCTCTCTTCTCAGAGCAGTTGGCGCCGTCGGAGATGTACAGCCGTCTGGTCAGGATACAGGTGGAGGGTGTCTGTGTGCGTGCCCAAATTGGAAATTTTTTTTGGTTGCTTTTTTTTTGTTTTTTGTAGGTATTTTTGTTATTGTTGCTGCTGCTGCTTCTTCGTGTCTAAGTGTCGCCTGGATTTTTGTTTCCTTCGTTCAGACGCTGCACGTTCCGAGAGGGGGAGAGAAAGGTACACCAACCCGATGCCTTTCTGAACATCAGCCCATCTCTTTCCACTGCTTGTAGAACTCCAGAACATTTTTTATTTCTACGCTGGCATTGGCGGCTGCCTGGATGGCAGACTGCAAACAAACAAGAGACAAAACAGGGTATTTTTTTTCTTGTCCTGTCAAGAGGACTGTCCTTTACAACTTGGAAATTCTCAGGCAGAGTTTGTCATGGCTAAAAGACCCAGTTCTCCTTCATGCCAAAGCTGCTCTGGCACAAGAGGCCTGCACAGACGTGCAAATTACTTCTCCCATCTCCCCCAGGACACTTTGCACCACAAAAGCATGACAAATCAAGGGGCCTTTCAAGGAAATAGGAACCACGACTTCTAAACTAAATTTGAGAAATCCAGGACAGTTATTACCCAAGGCAGAAAACATTAAAAAAAAAAAAAGAGAGAATTCTCTTGCCAATCAACCAGATTTTGATCTTGCTAGGAAGCTGAAAGGCTCAGCTCCGTCCACCAAAGAGCTGCTGACCTGCATGGGCGCTGAGAACGTGCTTGGGTCCTCCAGCTGAAAGCCCGTGATGATGGTGACCATTCCTGTGGTGTCGTCTTCTCCGCTTCCCTGGGACACTGTCAGTTGTTTGCAGCTGTCCAGGATTTTATAGAGATTCCTGCCACACAGATGCAAGAAGAGAGAAACAGAGGGGAAAAGTCAGAGGGAAAACCACTTGTTTGTGCAAACGGTTTCATACAGAATCACAGAATTGTCAGGGTTGGAAGGGACCTTAAAGACCATCCAGTTCCAACCCCCTGCCCTGGGCAGGGACACCTCCCACTAGAGCAGGTTGCTCAGAGCCCCATCCAGCCTGGCCTTAAAAACTTACAGGGATGGGGCTTCCACCCCCTCTCTGGGCAACCTGTTCCAGTGTCTCACCACCCTCATGGGGAAGAACTTCTTCCTAACGTCCATTCTGAAACCACCCATTTCTAGTTTTAATCCCTTCCCCCCAGTCCTACCATTACCCGACACTCTAAAAAGTCCCTCCCCAGCTTTCTTGGAGGCCCCCTTCAGATCCTGGTCGGCCACAATAAGGTGTCCTCAGAGCCTTCTTTTCTCCAGACTGAACAACCCCAACTCTCTCAGTCTGTCTTTGTAGGAGAGGTGCTGCAGCCCTCGGAGCATCCTCATGGCCGTTCTCTGGACACGTTCCAGCACATCCATGTCCTTCTTGTAGCAGGGGCTCCAGAGCTGGACACAGGACTCCAGAGGGGGGCTCACGAGAGAGGAGTAAAGGGGGAGAATCACCTCCCTCGACCTGCTGGCCACGCTTCTCTTGATGCAGCCCAGGATACGATACGCTCAGGAGGACACATAGAGGGCAGAACTGCTTCTGTGTTGCCTCTTGAGGGTTTTTCTGAGACCCTTCTTAGCACCAAGTGTTTGGTGCTATGCGAGATGAATGCTCTAACACTCTCTCTAGGGAATTTTAAAATTACTCACACCAAATCAAGCAAGCCGCATGACGGGTCCCAGTGCTAACACCCTCCCCAAAGCCACCTGCCTGCTGGGAGTCAGGCTCAGACATCTCCAGATGCTGCAATCTTACCAGGCATCTAAATCTTGTCTCTTCAACTTATGCCTCTCAAAGCTCTTCCCAACATCTTTCTGGCAACGGATGTACCTAAGGAAAGATCACAGCCACTGAGCTCACGCGGAGACCGTCCCACAGGCTGAAGTTAATGCTCTACAGCAGCTCTGCAGGTGCTGCAGGACCCTTTTGCAGTGCTGCCTTTTGTCAATCAAAACACCACCAAAGGCCTGCCCAAGGAATCTCCTGTGAAAACCCCTAGATCGTCTCCCATCTCACCACCACCACCAAGTGCAGCTCACAATATCACACGTGTTTCAAAGCCCACCAGCCCCCAAAAAGGCCCTGAAGATGCAGTTTGTCTTCACAGAAGCACAGCTCCTCGCCCTTCTGCAGCTAACCCAGCGCATCAGCACAAGGTACTGCTCAGTTTTACACACCGACAGAGACACAACTCCCTCCACTCCTCAGAAACAGTGACATTTCACGGCTGAGCAGCAGCTACAAGCGCATGTGGAGAACCATCTGCCAAATCTGTGACTTCAGCACCTTCCCTCTTGCCAAGCACGTTCCCGAGGCCTGGCTTTCCCTTGGCCCACTCCTCACTCTGCTCCGAGGGATGCACAGCCTGCTCCCCTCATCGACATCATCTTCCACCTCAAAATAACACCCATTCCAAAAGCAAGGACAAATCGCACCACTCTCACCTGTTTCCCTTTTTAAATTCTGCCTCCAGATACCGGATGCTGTCCCGAGCACCTGCGTTCTCCTTTTTCAGGAAGTCTAAGCCATCAATCACTAACGGGGAAAAAAAAAAAAACAGAAGGAAAAACATCTGGCTTACAGCTATACTTCTGCAAACCAATCCAGATGTGTCAAGAATTCCTCATCGCACTGAACAGTCTCTGATGCACGGCAGCAGTGGCTGCCAGAGGAGGCAGAGGGTGAACAGGGCCTCTCTCATTCCAGCTGTTTGTCGATGCACTACGTTAGATTCCAAGCATGAGCCACACACAACAGACCCCAGAAGTGACATGTGGAAATGGTTTTTCAGCTGCTTCAGCCAAAGTGAAGGACAACAGCAGCAGGAGAGAACGCCACCACCTTGGCCCACAGGGCTTGCTTTCTAGCAAGGAGGGGATGAGGGGAAGGCAGGCTCAGTGATTTGAGCTGGGGTCCCCGTACCTGTTCGAGGGATGATGATTATGAACCTCCCGCTGGTGGCTAGCTGCTTGACAACAGCCAGGTGCTGGCAGAGGGCCTGGGTGTCCGGGACAAGATAAGGAGACATGGCTGACTGCGCTTTGGGCTGCTGGAGACTTCCCTCCAGCTGAGAAACCTCCAGCTGAAAAAACACAGAAGCAGAGACACTTGTTTCACATTTATGCTGAAAGAAACCACCAAATAGGGCAAGACTCGCCCTGCAAAGCTCCATCGAGTCCTGCCAGCCCCCCAGCACAGGGAGCAGAGGGCTGGATGTAACTGGGAGGTCAGAGGGAAGTGACTGTCCCACTCTACACTGCACTGGTGCAGCCCTGCCTCGGGTACTGTGTGCTGTTTTGGGCACTTCAAAACAAGAAGAATCCCAAATTATTAAGAGGGTGTCCAGAGGAGGGTGGACCAAGATGGTGAAAGGTCTTGGGGGCAAGATTTATGAGGAGTAGCTGAGGTCACAGCAGAGAGGAGGTGCTGATCTCTGGTGAGCAGTGATATGGCACCAGGGCATGGAATGAAGCTGCATCAGGGGAAGTTCAGATTGGCCATGAGGAAAAGGTTCTTCACTGAGAAGGTGGTCGGTGACTGGAACAGGCTCCCCAGGGAAGCGGTCACGGCACCAAGCCTGGCAGAGTTCAAGGAACGTCTGGACAACGCTCTTAGGCACACGGTTTAGTTTCAGGTAGCCCTGTGAGGAGCAGGGAGATGGACTCCATGATCCTTATGGGTCCCTTCCAACTCAAGACGTTCTACGACTCTGTCTTTGCAGAACAGACACTGCCTCTGCGCGGGATGACAGTAGAGAGCTCCCCCTTCCTTTCCTAGTTTCAGACATTGCAGCCACCACCCTGCAAGTTTTCAGGCTGGAACCAGCATCTCCTACCTGCAGTCGAAGCTGAGCCATATCTCTCATTAGCCTGTTCCGACGAGCTTCCTCTGCAGCCTAGTTACAGAAACAAACTTCCACATCAGTTAGCAGGAAACACACAAGCTGACATCACACCATGCTTCCAAAAACAGAGTGAAAAGAGGGCACATGAGTAGCTTTAAGGAGCAAAACTTTCATCTCACAACAAAGAACTGTGATTATAGTTATAATCTAACGGTAAACTACAGGAAATTATGCCAGGTACAGAGAATTAGCCCGCCTCTGCCAACTCACCATGTGAAACTGGGCTTGGGCCTGGTGCAGCAAGTTGTCTTGCTCCGACTGTGCTATGCTGATGAAGATCCCAAGCTCCGAGTTGAACTGCAGGATGCTGCCTTGCAAGTGGGTAATGAAGTGGCCAAAGCTGCGAATGCAGCAAATCCGAACAACAGACTGCAAAGAAGCAGACAGGCAATCACCAGCCATGTCTCCCCACGGGGGCTGTAGCCAGTTCTGACTCTGCAGCTCACGCTGTTGGAAAAGGCTATTGGAAAAATCCAAAGGAAATATTTCTGATGGAAATGTGCTTCTGGAGACAGAAACTACAGGAGAGGGCTGCAGGAAACCCTACAGTTGTCCAGCAAGCAGAGAAGCACTTGCAGTCTGGGCTTCCCCAAGTCAAGAAAACCTCAGAAAACATCAGCAAGCTCTCCCCGATACATCTCTACTCAAACCCTCAGAGCTGGGAAAAGCAATCAAATAAAACAAAGATCTAGATCTGATTTTGAGTCAGGCATTACTCTTGGCTGGGCTACGGAGCAAAGGCAGCAAAAGGTGAGCTGACGTGGGATGTGGGATTGCTGCGCTTTGCTCCAGCTGCCCCGGCAGCACGAGATGCCAATCAAGACCTCGGCTGGCTGGACTGTGATTTAATGAACACGTCACGCATCAGAGCGGTGCCCTCAAATCAAGGCAGAAGATGTTAATGTATTATTGCCCACTCCAAAGGAAGCAGACTGGTGGAGCAAGGCAAGACAGAAGAACAATTGCACTTTTCTGCACACCTCTGCTACCTAGAAACGATCACCTTGGCCCTTTGTGCTTGGGAAAACAGAGAGAAGTGCTCTGCGAGGGCACAGAGTGCCACACCAAGTCAGATTTCACTGACTTCTGCATTTATTAGAGAAGGATCGCAGGAAGTATCCTGCAGCTCCAACCAAATTCCCTTAATTCAAGGCACAGACAACAACTCTTCTGCCCAGACAGGGAGGTCAGGAGGCTTCACCCAGCAAAGCTGTCAACATATGACTCTGCTTCCTTTCGTAATGAGCCTGACAGGGAAAGGAAGGCAAGACAATTTTTTGAGCACTGATTTTTGTATAGACAGATGATTGCGGCAACCACCAATAACTCAGACTCAAAAGTTTAAATCAGTTTGGGGTCTTTTTTGGCAAGAAAGAACTAGATCTTCATCTGCACAGCGAAAAGGCTGCGCCTCCACAAAGAGAAACACAGCTTGTGCCAAGATTCAGGATTTACCCTGACTCACCTCCTCAACTGCCGAGAAAATGGGCCGGTCTTGCTCAAAGTTAAACCTCTTGTGTGCATTTTTCAGAGGGGGAAGATTTCGCAGGGCCACATCTTCTGGGAGCAGCAAGTTGGCTTTCAGGTCTGGGAGCTCAGCACCACTCAGAATGTCCTTGACCTCGTTACACAGGGCCAGCCCTGGAGAGGACGGAGGGGAAGCACAGCAATATATGGCGACTTTAAAAACTGATGTGGGGACAAAAAGGAAAACCGCTTTAAAGCACACAATCTGTAATGATCAAGGGCAGAGGTTTTAAATTACACGTGTACTGCGAGCATGTGTTGAAGGAGGAACAAAAAGGGCACATGCAATATGAAGAGTAACTGTCCCAAACAACCCGCTGAGACACAGCACTTCACAAAAAATGGGTTAGCTTTCCCATTTGTTCCAACAGACAAGCGACTCGGTTTAAACTATGCTTCTCGAGAACCCTGGGGATCTTTAGGCTGAGCTACAGGGCATATCACGAGCATTTGGAGCTTCAAAACTAGTTTCCACGACTGCCATGTGTCATGGTTTGGGCTGGACTGGCCACTGAGATGAACAACAGATGCTCTCCCCGTCCTCAGAATCATACTCTTACTTACAGTCTTGACGGTTAAATCCAACCACACTGGCCACACAGGGATGTCACACAAGTGTTTCGGTATATTGTCAATCATATAGAACAGATTAATAGAGCTAAAGTCTGACACAGTATTTAACTGGAATAGTGTTTAAACACAAAAACAACACACGCATGATGTCGCTTCTCATTGTGCTTATACACAAACTGCTACGGCAAATCTCTCACCCCGGGATCAATCACACACCACGGAAATCCCTGACGACTAGGGCTTGCTGAAACATTACATTGCCACTTCTCCAGTACCTGATTCCTGCAGGTCTGCAGCAGAAGGCAGAAGGTTCAGGAGCACAGACAGCCTGTTCCACAGGCTCTGAGAGCTCTGTAGGAACAGAACACAAAAGGCCACAGAAAATGTCAAGACAGATATACGCCATACCCAGGCCTCGTGGGCTTTCCAGCATCTTTCACAGACCTCAGAACAATTTATGAAGGTTACACTTCACTACAGGTCAAGACTATCTTAATTCAGCTGGTGGGGTATTTAACATCACCTTCTGTCCAGGACCGGGACAGTAGCTTCAATATGCCCTGAGCATCCCAGCCCGGAGGAACAGAACAGACGCAGCCTCGGACCGAACTCAAAGCAGAGTTCCCACCTGAGCACACATGATGATGAGGTCCGTGTTTGTCCTCAGCCAGTCCAGAAACACCTTGACGGTGAGAAGCAGCCCTTCATTGGTCACGATCTCTAGCTTCTCCTGAAGGGATCGCTCATTCCTGCAGGATTTGTTACTTGAAATGCTTTCCTCAGAGTCAGACACATCATCTGGAAGATGAAGGGAAAAGCAGGATGGCAGGCATTAAACCCCTTGAGAAGCCAAGCCCTACTGGTATGAGAACAGCACTGGGTTGGCAAGAGTTGAGTTGAATTTCTCGGTGCCTCCACACACCCTCACAAAACCAGTTCTCTGTCCCCTGTGCTGCTGATAAGAGTGTATCACTGTTTCATTTTCTTCACTGGGAGAGGATTGATAAAAATTTCCTTGTGAAAGTTCAACAAACACCTTAACCTCTGCAGCAGCCCCTGAGACTCTCACTACCAGAGCGGGGAGACGCAGCACGTGCCAGCACTCTCTTCCTGCAGAGAACAGAGCCAGCGATCGCTGTTTAGGTCAAACCCTGGCTATGCAAGAGAAGAAAACAGCAGGGCTATTTCACGAGCCAGGGCCCAGGTGATTTTAAGTAGTGAATATGCTTTGCAATCTTGTAATTCTACAGACCTGAGGATCTCAAAGCCTGAGGATTTCAAAGCCAACGAAATTGCACACGAACTACACGAGTGACCCAAGGTCAAGGTAGCAGCAAGCCGGGAATGAACGATGCATTTTGCTACAGTCCCTTATTTTAATTGCACAGTCATTTCTACCTATTAGCACAGCAATTATCATTCAATAAGCCCTCAGAATCAAAAGGGAGGAAGTAATTTATTCAGAAACCATCCCCAATAGAGTGTTAAGACCATTAAATAGCTCGAGTTTTGAAACAGCACAGCTGAGGCAAGGAGAGCTCAAAGCGAAAAAGCACATGGGTTAATTCATTCAACCTGGCTCATTCAACCTCTCATTTTCGACAGCCATAAAGGTATCATGGCCACACTATTCAAGTATGTTCCTGGAGCTGAAACATCTGGGTAACCCATTGAAGGAAAATGTTAAACAGACCAAAAATCGTTTATTTCTTCCTTTACCCCGATCTCTTTCAAGTGGCTATGAAGCAATGCCGGGAGCCAGTAAACATTAACATGATCTAATACTCCCCCTTCAAATCCTGGCCCAGGCAAAGCCCACATCTTGCCAGTGCTTCAGGCCCATTGAATTTGGCAGCACGATGCAAAAATGTTTCCTTGCTCCAGGGAAGCTGGGAGGAATGACAAACAAGACCGAACAGGCCCATGTGGTTTTATCTGAAATACAAACAACTCCCTGTAGTGCATCAGATCTCCCTTTCAAGCTGATTTTTCCCAGAACATTGCTCAGCTGGGTAAGTTGTGTAGAGACATTGCAGCTCCACCTGCTGTGCATCTGCAGGTTGGCTCAGCCCCGAGCACTCAGCGAGGCAGCGTTCGGGGGGTCACGGAAAGAGGCCCCCAACTCCTCTTGCAGTCACCTAGCTCACATCTTACAGAAAGCTCCTAGGAGTTTTGCAGATTTGACAATCTGACATCTCATGGAGAACTTCCTGGGTGGCATCTGCACCATCCATTTCCAGAAACAATAGGAAGTGTCTGATTACAGAGATTCCACACAGGGAAAAAAAGGAAGATTATCCAAAATTTTAATACCTGCTGGAATTATCCTCTGTATTATCAAAGCTGCTCAGCATTTAGCTGCTACAGCTTGCAGTTTTCTACACAGAGCTTTTGAACGAGGTCGTTGATCCTTACCTTGCTCTGCCAAGCTGGGCTTCTCCAGATCCCCGTTGACACATGGTTTACCTTCTAGTCCGTCCTTCAAGACAGGCGGGTCACTGTTCGGTTTCAGAAGGATGTTGCTGAAAGTGGGAGCCAAACGAAAGCAGCGTTTGGTCTGGAACAGCTGGGTGGACATGGCCTGGAGATTACTGGCTATGCTTGCTTCATTATTGCTCAGGGAAGCCGGCCCATTGACTCCGGGATCCGGAGCCTCAATTTTAGAGATGCTTGGGCTGTTGGAGTCCCCAAGCCCACTGCCATCCACACAGTTTTTTAAGGCCTCTTTGGGCCCACTTTTGCCTCGTCCGCTTCCCTCCTCACCCGGCTCGTCCTCCATGTCCTCCAAGTCGGACCGAGACTCTTGGCTGTTCATGTCAGAGTCCGTCTCCACATCAAAAGCAGCTTCTGCTTCCTCGTCACTCTTCTCTGAGCCACTTTCTGAGCCATCACTGCCCTTTATGGAGCCCTGGCTGGAGTCAGAGTCAAAACCCTCGCTCAGGTCGCTCTCGTCCACCTTCTGGGGGTGGCGGCGGCGGCGCAAACAGGAGAGGCGGGAGTATTTCTTGCTTTTCTTGCAGTCGTTCTTACGTTGTTCCTCACTAGGCTGATGATTGGCCAAGTCAGCTTCAGCTTCCTTCTCGATGGAGTTCAATGGCTCACGCGGCTCCTGGTCATCTGCCGGCATTTCAAATGAGACCACAAGTTAAGAAAGTCCCGATGCGCCACATAAACTGCTTGCCAGCCCTGAGCCTGGGGAAGCAGTAGTCCAAAATTCAGCCATTGCTTCTATTAGTGTCTTCAACCAGAGAACAATCAATGGCAACCCTAGAAGAATGACTCACTTTCTAAAAGGAGCCCAGAACAACTTAGGAAACCTGGATTCCTACTGCCCAAGCTGTGTTGCTCCGTTATCAGGCAGCTTCAGTGCTGAATGCTGCTAGGCCAGCATAAAATACACAGTTGAATCTTAAATCTTTTCCCCAGCTTTCTCCAGTCTTGAGAGCCCAGCGACACACCAAGCAGGGCAAGGACATGTGCCACTCGGCTTGATTAAACCAGCCACTCCACCCTGTAACTAGGCTGAGTTGACCTAATCCCTTCCTCGACCAACACGCTCGCAACCTTGCCAGCAGCACTATGTCACCCTGACAGCTTCAAAACCCATTCACTGTTGCTTTTGACCAGGAAAAGCCTAGTCTTGCGTTCTGTGAAACATTACAAATTGACTGTTTGCAGGGGAAAGATTCTCTGCTCAACAGGATACCCCAAAGATGTGTCTGAGCAGGGGTGAGGTGTGCTAAGCAGGGCCTGTCTCCCTTAGGTGCTGCCCTGCCCAGGTGTTTCACCTGAGATCATCTCAGTGGAGGAGAAAAGAGTTCAGTAAATAACAGCAAATAGAGATACAGAAAATAAGGAGCACAGATTGGGGTAAACAGACACTGAATGAGCTGCCAAGAGATACAGAAAGATAACTCCTTACAACAAGGAAAGCGACATTTTCATCCTGTGATGATTCTCACACTCACAGAGAACGTCTAAGTGGAGGCAGACTACCCGTCTCTGGGGATTTCAGCCCAGCAATCAAAGATCAAGATGTCTCTAATTAGCACCACTCAGACACGACACTCCAAAACCCATGCCCAGGAGATTTAGGAAAGAAAAGTAAAAGCCAGTCCTATAGGCAGGCAACCACCTCTGTTCACTTACCTGTGCCATCACTCTGAAAGGCTGGGACTGGATTTTCCCCTTCTTCCAGCTCTGCCTGGAGGCGAATATTGACGTGATTTATCAGGTGAGAGAAGAGGGCCAGCGTGAAAGCGATGGCTGCACTGTACTGCTTTGAACCTGCAACGAGACAGCGTAACGAGCTGGAGGAGACTGACCGCTAGCCCAAAACATGTATGCCAATTAAGACATCTTCAGCCTAACTGGACTGCTGAATGTTAATTACTAAATTTCTAAATAAAGAACTGGTTACCTGCCCTCTTGAGGCTGTGAACACTCATAAGGCAGATGATCACCATGCGAAAGATGAGGAGATCAGGAAGGAAGGAGTAGCCACTCTCATACTCTTCTTCATCTTCACTAGTTGAGCTCAGGTTAGGAGGAGAGGGCAGGTAGAACAAGCAGAGGTTGAAATCCTCCAGCACAGACTGGCAGAGAGATGTCAGCTCAGAATCCAGCGAACTTAACAAGAGGCAAAAATAAACAAGAATTGTTATTCAAGACTCAAGCTCCTGGCAATGTCTGCACGGAAACTGAACCAAAACCGGCAGTTAGGCGACTCTTTAGCACTAGACAGGATGAAGCACCAGAATATACTGCAGGCGACCACAGCTATAGGAAGCAAGTGAGATGAATCAGATTATGTTTTCCACTCCAAAGCTGCTCAATTAAAGACAAACAATAATGAGAGCACCTCCCTGCAAACAGATGGGTCACCAAAAAAATATATGACGGCTTCCCTGGGAGCTCTGGCAGTAGCCAGTAAGACATACAGGGCACTTCAACGCTAACGGCAGCAAAAGTTTCGGATCCACTGCTCAGTTAAAGGATGACATTGCAGCACATGAACTGGGGACTCGAAATTTCCTCCTCCCATGGCTCTAACTTGTGGCCTGTAAGAATATCCTAAAACCCTTTGTAGCTATGAGCTTCCTCAAAGGAAGCACCCATGGTATTCAGTAGTCTCCTGGAGTCCGAAAATAAACCCACCCACAAAACATCTAGCAACTCCTTTTCAGGGGGCAACATGCTTGGGAAATTGAAGTAATTTCCAATTTTCTTATGTGCTAAATATGTGTTAAGCAGATATTAAATGAGCCTTGAAGTTCCACTCTGGCATAAGTCAACATTTGAAAGCTAATCCCATATTGGGCTGCTTTAGCAGGGGCACAGCCGGCAGGTTGAGGAAAATGTTTATCCCTCTCTATTTGGCACTCGCAAGATGGCATTTGAAGTACTGCATCCAGTCTGGGGGTCCCCAGTACAAAAAAATCCCCACCAAACAAAAAGACACTGACAAACTGGACTTAGTCCGGCAGAGGACTCGTCATGGGGAATTGAGAATGTGAAGTACGAGAAGAGGCAAAGAGAATCAAGTTTGTCCAGCCTGAAAGAAAGAAGGCTTGGGGGGTATAATCTCCTGGTTTCAGATGCCGAATAGGTGGTTACAGGCCACTGAGGAAGGCTCGTCAATGGCGCACAGCAAAAGGAAAAGAAGTGATGGGTACAAGCTGCAGAAAAGGAAAATGAGACTAGATGCAAGGGAAAAAAAAATAAATTCCACAGTGAAGGTGGTCAAACACTGGAAAGGGGACCAGAGAGGTGTGGAATCTCTGTTCTTAGATACATTCAAAACTCAGCTGGATGAGGCTCGGAGCAACCTCATCCAACTTCACATTTGAATCTACTTTCACAGTGGACCCTACTTTGGGAGAGGACTGGACCCCTAGAAGGTCCCTTCCAATCTAAACTACTCCATGATGAGTTTAACTGTAGCCTGCGTACAAGCCCTTTCAAACGCCTGCTCAATTTTAAGGAGTAAGAGGTTAATTTACAGCCACCTGAAAACCTCCTAGCAGAGACAGAGAAAAAAAAAATAAAAATCACACAGCTGTGCAAAGCACGACCAGGTGATGCTATCTGTTTCTTTGAACGAGGTATTTGGTTACGCATTTCCAAAAGTGATGAACAGCCCCGCACACGTACAGACAGTGACTCTTCGCTGTCCCATCAGCCTAAACCCAGTGCTTGCCAGGAAAAAGCATTTGATGAGTGAACAAGGCAAGAAAACACCAAAGGCACAGTACAGCACAGAGATGAGCTGGGAGGCTCAGGAATTCAACATTCACTCAGCTACTGGCGTGATTTAGCCAGAGTTGCATTTAACCCTTTGTATTTAAAGGGCTGTATTTAACCCTTTTGCATAAATACAAAGTTGTATTTAACCTCTCGGTATTTCAGCCTCCCTTGGAAGATAATCTTTTTCACTCTCCCTGCAAGGTTAGAAGAATAAAGACTTGGACCTTTTGGCAGAAAGCCTCAGCACAAGAGGGAGGTGACCGAAGGGAACAGTCTCTTCCAATTCTGAATGCCCGCTACTGTGAGTTATCAATAGAAGATATAATCTGCCGTAACCTTACCTGCTCTTTGGCTGCAAAAGACTCTGCAGGTACATAAAGCTCACCAGCAACCTCTTAATGTCTTTGCCTCTAAAAAAGATGGAGAAGAAACCACTGTAAAGCAGGTATCCCCGTCACAGAAAGGGACTAGACTAACAGAGCATTATTAATAGGTAAAGCGGGTCTCAATTGAAAACTACATTCTGGTGAAGCTGGAGAAAAAAGACAGCGCATCAATATCCCTCAACCCTCATGAACGGTCACCAGCTCCAGGGGAGAGTGAGAAAATCTCTCAGCTCAAACTCCGCACCCAGCCTGCATTTAGCTTTTCTCCTGAAATTACCACCCAAGAGATCAAGAATGGGATGTAAACTGTGGCGCTCAAAATTCTGGGAACAGTCACTGCCTCGAATCAACCATCTACCAGTTCCCACTTCCCAGAAAAACACTACTCTCAACCCAGAGGACGACACTGGTGGCACTGCAAACGCCCAGCCTGCACCCCTCTCCTTTCTTACCGTTTCTTGCTTGGAGACAGCTTCCTGGTTTCGCATTTCTTCAACTGGTGATACATTTTGGCTGCTTTGTCATACAGCCGCTTCAGGTTCCCATAGGCACCTTCAAAGGACACTTCAGACTGGATACTGAGATACCAAAACAGACCACATCAAAAGTCACTCTGCCACAAGGCTGCTCACATTTCATGGCTTTAATTCACTAGAAAGTTATTCAGCTGTCTAAGCATGAAGACAGGTACCTAATGCTTTTGTTTGGACACGCTGGGCTACTTAACTCCCACTGATATCTGCAAACCCCACTTCAAGCTGTACCACAGCTCCATCTGCAACGTTTACACACCTTTTCAAATATGTGCCTTAAGGCCGCGTTCAGATAACTGAATTCCACCCACCTCACTGTGCGGGGTGCCTCACTCAGCACCTCCACTCCCCTTCAAACCCAGCTCTCTGGCACAGGCAAAGGGTCTCAGATGAAACCCTGCCCTCCAAGCACAGCCCTGCACATGGATTTTAGTGACCAGCACGATGGTTTGGTTTGACTAAGGCTCTTTCTTATTACCAGTCCTGCTCAAGGGTGAAATGAACCCCTCTCTCTTCCCTCTTCCCTGGAAATTCTCTGCTGAAAACAGTCACAAGTTCAAAGAAAAGGAGAAAAGACTCTGGCACAGCACCCACAGTGCAGCAGTTCTATGTGCAGGAAGCCAGGATCCCCACAGACACTCACCAGCGTAAGTAGCAGTAGGTAGCTTCCACGTTGTAGTACTTGCTCCCTGCCAGCGTCCCCAGCTGGTTGAAGGGCATGCCTGCCATGAGAGAGAGAGGGGCAACGCAATTAACTCACAACTCTCCAACGGCCCTGCTCAAAAGCAGCTCCTTCCCCTCTCACTAAGTTTCCACACAGGAGGGAAGCCGGGAGACACGAAGAGTAGTAAAGCTGCAGTGCTAAGTCTGGGCTACTCGATCCCTTTTCACCATCTGGGGTTTTTTTTTCCTGTTTTATAGTGCTTTGAGATCCTCCCCACCTTCCTGCCAGTTATCTACATAAGAAAGCAGAGCAAACAATGCGCCTCCTCTGTATTAATAAAGCCATAGCCTTGACTCTGTATTCCTCTTGACATAGATGTCATCTTATCAGCATTTAAGAGCCCTGTTCCAGCCCACTGTGGTACATAAATTTTTGTTGTTTATTGGTGTTTGGGATCAGCCTGTGAAACAACTCAGTGAGAACTCTGCAAAGACAGTACAGAGACAACACTTTTTAAGATAAGACAGGCCCTCAGCTCTTGCCACGACGTGTTTTCATAATGTAGTCCCTCCTGAAGGAGAAAGCAGCATGTGAAGATTTTTTTGCAGGGGTAAAAAGAGGGAGGTGACCGATAATGCTCCGCTTCTGGCAATGGACAGCTGGATCTTCCCTTAGCCAGACGAGCACGTTACCACATTCATGGAAGCCTGAGCTGCTCAGAGCTTATCAGACGGGCAAAAGCCGAGGTCATTCGGGAAGGGCACCTTTGCTTTAACTCCTCTCTTTGGCTTGCCAGCAAGAGATAGATTCTCGAAAAAGGAAGTAATTTTGACCAGAGGATAAAACCACTCCTCTCTCAGCAGCAGGATACAAACCTGACCAGCCCAGTATCACCCAGTATTGTTTTTAGGTTGTGGCAACATGATTGTAATGACTGAAAATTCATGGTAACTCACTCACCAATTTGTGGTGCGACAGAAAGGGCTTGATAGTAAAACCGCTCAGCCAGCAGCTCTGTGTCCACACCTGCCAGTTCATTCTGATAGCGAGCTGAAAGAAAACCACACGTCGCCCATCACAAACCAGAAGGCAGTGTCTCCTCTTCCCTTCTGCAGAGAAGCACAGCTTCCCTACAGATGAAAAATACCACAGAACTAGAAATACTGGCCAAGTCAACAAATCCATCAAAGAACTGCTCTTGGCAAAACACAGGAACATACAGGGTTGTTTGCCAGGCCCATTTGAAGGGCTTTTATTTCAACTGCGCTATTCCGCACATCGCAACCCCTGCCACTTCAAGCAAAGGGGGTATCCCTCAACGCTTGCGGCAGCATTTAAGCAAAAGGAAGGCGCTCTTCTGCTCCAAGTGTTAAGTGCCAATTCATTTATCCTTGAAATAACTCAGAGTTGTGCTCCATATCCCAGTACCTCAAACAGCCTATATTCTACTACAGCAGAGTGTGGCATCTAAAGCTTGTCAGCTGACGTGTGTGTGTGTATATATATATATATATATATAAAAATAAAAAATACCTGGCTGTGGTCAGAGAGGACTTTACTAATTTATTGTATTATTTGTTGACAACAATTTTGGCAACCTTAGGTGAAAGCACCGTGAAGAGGTGAGTACATTTCTCTCCCACCAGTCAAGTAAGTCATTCTTACTACCCCCATAAGACATTTATTTGCCATGCCATTTTTAGGCTGATTCATGCACAACGATAAAATGCCAAACAGCTTTCAAGAGCTTGAAGGCTGCTGCGTGTCAAGCGCATTTACCCGTGCCACACTTCAAATAGCTGTTTTTCTTACATGTTTCCTCACTGCCTTCGCTCCCACATGGTCACAATCAAGCAAGAAGCTGACACACTTACCACACACTTCAGGAGGTCGTGACTGTGGGATAGACACGTCTGCTATAAAAAGGATGACACACAGCCAGACACAATGACAAAGAACCTGGGGCTGTGCAGTGGCCTACCACTCCGGCTTGATTCACAACATTGCTTAATAGATCTGATTTTCAGTCACACTTGTGCTGATGATGGTGGCTCCATCAAACAACCTTAGAGCAAGTCTGAACTGAGAAGTCAGCCCACTCTGAGCTTCCTTCACACTGTCCAAACAACGTAAATAAAAGCAAAGGTTTCCATTCGTACACAGCCACCGATACAGCTGTTTATCAATAGCAAAATCCTCACCTATTTGCCCAAAACCAAAGCTTATGCAATTTGTAGCAGTTCAGTTATCCACAAGGATTTCAGCTTACATAAATGTGCCAGAGGGAAACAAGCGTCTGCAAATAACTACGGCTGGTGACTAACAACGACGGACTCAGCACTGTACAGGCACCATCTTTTTAACGTATTAAAGGCTGCCCTGAAAGACGACTCTGTCCTTACCTAGATCTCCCAGATAAACCAGACATCTGTGACACGCCATCTGTGCCCACTCCATCTCCTTCTCCGATGCAGACACGGGTTTCTTGCAGCCTACAAGAGAAATAGGAAATCACATACACCGTTGGGAACAGGCAGCTGGAAAGCAGAGGAGCAGCCCACGCCTCTGCCGGAGACACTCAACATTTCACCGGATGAAAACAAAGACCACATGGTCAGACCACACTGTCGGCTGCTGCCTGTGGCATCTTATAGACCGGCGCTGCTTCCCTCTCATTGTCAAAACGTGGAAAATAAACATAGAGGATACGTGGAGACACTGATGCTGACCCACTCCCTCTTCAGTTCCCTGCTGATCGGGGGCACTGCATGTCAGAGCCACCGAAGTGACTGTCACTCAGTCTTCGTCTACAAGGTATGCCACCGAGAGCTGGCTCCATTTGCACGCAGACAAGGGGACAAAGGCCAATTCCTGTCTACACGCCATGTGATCGTGTTAACATAGCATTGAGCACAAGCTCATAAGGCCTCTTGAGAGGCCGGTTTCGTTAGCATGGCTAATGAGGCCTTTGGATGGGAGCCGGCACAAATCCCTGGAAGCCAGAACAAAGTCTGAGCACACTCGCACCTGGCAGTACCGTACGATGCAGACGTACCCTCCTCGACATTGAAGATGGAAGCAAACTCATTTTCCCAAGACTAAGATGTAGATTTTAGGGCTGGCCAACCAAAAAGGAAGGAAGAGAAGGAAAACAAGGCAAAATGAGGACAGCAAATCTGTGCTGTAGGCAGGGCGGTGGCAGTCACTTAGGAAGAACTGTCTCCGTCCAGAGAAGGGCAACAAAGCTGGCGAAAGGGCTGGAAGGAATGTCCCGTGAGGAGCAGCTGAGGACTTTGGCCTTGTCTAGTCTGGAGAAAAGGAGGCAGAGGGGCGACCTCACCGCTCTGTGAGCTCCTGAGAAGGGAATGTGGAGAGAAAAGGACTGATCTCTTCTCCCTGGTATCCAGCGATAGAGTGCCCGGGAATGGTTCAAAGCTGTGTCAAGGGAGGTTTAGACTGGACATGAGGAAGCATTTCTTTACCAAGAGGGTGGTCAAACACTGGAAAAGGCTTCCTAGAGAGGTGGTCGATGCCCCAAGCCTGTCAGTGTTTAAGAGGCATTTGGACAATGCCCTTAATAACATGCTTTAACTTTTGGTCAGCTCTGAACTGGTCAGGCAGTTGGACTAGACAACTGTAGGTCCCTTCTAACCGAAATAGTCTAGTCTATTCTATACTGATCTTAAAGAAGAGAAAAAAAAAAAAAGCCGTTCAGACAGTGGAAAGTGTCGAAAGCAACAGGGGAAGGCTGCAGCCAGCTGACCTGGACTAACTTAAGCCACCAAACATGACTCAGCTCCTGGGAGGGGCTGCTGCTGGCAAGATCCTGCTTCCCATCTCCCCATCAGCACTTTCTCCCGGGCCAGCGGGGTCGTGGCTCAGCCAGAGATCGGGAGGCAACGGCTGACGCCTTCACGCTTCCTCTCCGGAGGGCATTTACTGCCACCGGGCAGACCAGTACTCTGGAGTCAGTCTAGGTTCAGTCTTCTTGTTGCCAAGGGTTCCCACCTTCTGGAGGAAAAAATTCCCTCAAGTAGGAATCCCAAAGGAAAATTTTTTAGACCCATTCAGCCTGCTGTCTGAGCTGCTTCCCTCCTGGCTTAGTTTAAAAGCCTCCAGATTTCACTTCCACTCTTAAGCAACCAGTGAGGAATGGTTCCCACTTACTAACAGGCATCGCATGAGTTGCATTATACAAATTCTGGCCTTCAAATCTGTGTCCGCTTACGCTACCAGACCTACCCTCCCTTTCTTTTTTGCTTTGACTCTCTTGCTCCCATTTATAACCATCAAGTTGTGCCCACCCTAATTTGTAGTTCATACGGGATTCCTACACATCCGTCTTTTCCTGATATGCAAGGTTACATCTCTGTTATCCAGTTACATACTCATCCACTGCATCCTTTTAATTAAGAGCCTAAACACATTAAGAAACCTGAATAAGGAGAGCCTTCCAAATGCAATCATGCGCCACAGGGTACAAACCCATCTGGAATGTGCATTTTGAGAATTTATTAATTCTGCGGTACCGAGACACATTTCTCAAAGCAACAGTTGCCAGGGACATCTGCCTTTTAAACCGACATTTCAAAGCCAATCATGATACAACCATCTCCCAGACCTAAGAATAGGATACCAGCAACTAAACCATTCTATTGCTAAAGACATACTAACTTCTTCTCTGCCTGTTTCTGCTGTCCCCCAGCCCGCCAGCTTTAAGAATGTCACTTAAACCCTCGCTAATACAGATCACAAAACATACAGAAGCTCCATTTCTCACCTGGACCCACCCGAACAGAAACACGTGGCTTGAGGCCACTGAGCACAACCCACTAGCAAATGTGAACAAACTATTACAAGGTAATCGAGGATGTGAACGCATATATAGCCTTGAGTTGTTTCAGACTGTGAACACTCTTATTCTTTCCTCTGTAAAAGGTGAGATACCTCAAATTACCCTGCATCTAAGGGCACAGACAGAGGCAGTTACGCGAGACAGCTAACATACCTTACTGTCTTACAGCAGCTTCCTCATCTTCTCAGTCCAAGATTCAACAGCAGTTTCAAAGCTACACACGGTACAACTAGGAAGTACATGAAGGGAGCACACAAAGAAGGGGCTCCAAGAAGAGGAACAGTATCTTACACCTAGTGAATAGGACATCCTGACAAAAATCTGTTGATTTCAAGAACCTATTCCCCCAATAGCCTGTTTGTCTGCTTTAATTAAGCTTTTAAAAACATTCTGTACAGCCAGAAGTGATCTTCCATTTTCCATAACAATCTGCCATCACCAAATACATACTAAAGAACTTTATAACAGCTTTTTCTTCCTGTTAGAAACCCTTCTTTCTTCTCTAATTTAGTCTTTAAAAAAAAAAAAAAACAACAGTGCCACAGACAGACAGTCTGTTCTAAACAGCTAATCAGGAAAAAAAAAAGATAATCCCTTGAAGGCCGAAACAAAGATGGACTAGCGCAAGGGGAAGCCACCTGTCCGGGGATTCAGGCCTTGCCCACAAGACCAACACGCCAAGCACTAACCTATAAGAGGGTCTGTTACGTGCGTCCAGTCAATACAGCACTGCAGCTCCAGCTGATAGTGAGACTGGATGTAGAGGAGAAGGTGCTGGTAAAATCCTATGCCAGCAACTAAGTGAGTCCGGTACGCACACTCCAGAGTGCTGCGGCTGTGAATGTGCTGGAGGGAAGAAAAATGAGAATATGTTAATGCAGTCTGGGTAACATTTCAGGCCGGCCAAGTCATTCCAAGTATGAAGCGAGATAGTGGGGAGCTCAGTTGTAACTGGTTTTGCACATCCTCTTCCTCAACAATGTTGTACCCAGTGGTATTTAGTAAGGGTCAACATCAAGGAGGAGAAACACTTGCTGCTACAACAAATAAATAAAATCAAGGTGTCTGGGTAGAGCACCTTAAATGCATTCACACGCCCAGATCACCAGGAGAGAGTTCATGGCATCAGAAAATACAAGTGTGAATACTGTGAGTATTTTCCAGGAATCAAGTCCAGCAAAACAATCAGCACTGAAAAAGACTCTTAAGACCACCGCTGTACACGGAGCTGTACGTCTTTTGAAGGTGGGAAGACACAAATTAAGCAAATTATGTTGAAATATCCTCTGCAATGGCAGCACTCTCAGCAGATCATTAAATCTCACCTGCCCACAGCTAGACAAAAAGTGTATGTCGGTTCCACGATTAAAATTCAGGAGCGTCTGGCTTCCTGCCCCATGTTCAGACCACAACTTCTCCAAGCAAATGAAGCTTTTTTAACTTGGTCTCACCCATTGCACAACCAGAGACTTTCTCATGCCAGAGCCATAGATACCTGCCTTTTTATTTGTTTTAATGAGCTGGATAACTTCATAGTAAACTTTTCTCCAGAGCAGTTCTTCTGCTTTTCTTCCATAATCCACTGGATGCAAGAACATCAGCTTCACACACAGCTCCCGCAGCCTGTGACAGAGAGCAGAGAATTCACATTTAGAAACAGCAGCTTCAAATACAGCTGACACTACATAAGCATGCAAGAGGAAAACCTGAATTCATTACGATGGATGAGCTAGGCCATCTGGTGACAGTACGGCTTGTGTTGCTCCCACACAGGAGCATCTGGAAAAGCCATACACCTAACCTTGGCTCAGCTGGCCATCAGTAACTTCCTAAATTGCACAGCAATGTCAAGAATTGTCTTGACAGCTTAAAAAATTAGTAAGAAAAATCATCCCTACCAGGCACCCTGTGAACCTGCTAAAAGATTTCACACACACGTAAGAAGTCTCTTCAGCACACAGTTTTTTAAAGGTTGCTCCAAGCCCCGTCCGACCTGGCCTTGAACCCCTCCAGGGATGGGGCAGCCACAGCTTCACTGGGCAACCTGGGCCAGGGGCTCACTCCCCTCACAGCAAAGGATTTCTTCCTAAATCTAATCTAAACCTAAAACAACTAAGTGCCTGCCCAACTTACTTGTTCCTCAAGCTGATGTTCTCCGGCTTGAACACTTCTTGATAGGCTGCCTTATTGCCAAGGATGAGATCCAAACGATGAACGGCCTCTACCACGGCTCTGCAAGGTAACACGGTAAGAAGAGTGTCAGAAGAGCAGGTTATCTGGGATCACTCCATGAGATGCGGGATGTCTGCACAGAACCATACCAGCCTAGTTAAATCCATTATTAGCAAGCCGCACTATACCGCCACACCATATTAATTGATTTCCTTTCTGCTCTCTATTTTAAAAAGCTTATGGAAATAAGCAAAAAGCAGTTATGTACACTGCAATGATTTTACTGCAAAACAGCTGTTTAATCACCAGCTACCACGGCCCGTCTCATCAAAAATGTCAATTATTTCTACAGTGGCAAAGTCAGAAGTGTCGCTGGACATGTTACCTACTTTCAACCTCAGCAATTAAATCACGCTATACATACACACAAATTAATTTAAACCTCTTAAGCTCTATGAATTCAAAAAATTGATTGATTTCTAACCATACTGACAGGGCAAGAGTCAAATTTCCTTACATACTTGTCTATGAAAGAAGGCAACTCATGTCACTCATTTGCCAAAACTTCATTACAGTCATCACTGATTAAAGCCCTTAAAGATCTATGAGTGATAGGTAACAGAGATACTCAAAAGCAGCCTAAAATATGAACATTGTTATGAGATTTTTCCCCCAAAAGCCAGATGAAAGACAGACCAAGCAACCCCTCCAAACCTCTGAGTCATGCAAAAAAATACTGAATCACTGCCCAAGACTCTCCTCCTGGAGGCGGAATACCACACTCTGCAAACTCTCAAGTACTTGAAAGTTTGCAGTTGTGAACAAATCAGACTAAAATGTTGCAGTGAAATAAAACCAGGGACTTACAGAAGCGTTAGTGCTTACAGGAAGTACCCTCATCAATATCTCACGGACAGTTTGCTAAAGAAAAACTGACCACCTGTGTTAAACCCTTCCTACCAAGAGAGATCATCTCCAAACGCCTGCCTTTGTTAGGCCTGTATTTGAGGTCAAATAAACTGACTCCTGAAATTAACTTTCCCCAGCTGTTAACTCAACACGTTCCTCTAAGACATCTGTCCTCCAAACCGTCCCCAGCCATTAGCTATCAAACTCCGCAGGTACTTGTTCTCCCCCCCAACTTCACATCCATCTACCTGTCACTCCTCGTTTGCTCTAATACCTCCACTGCTCCCGCTGCTGAGCCTGCCGCACGCGAGGGCTGCTTGAACAAGAAGCTGAAGACAAGCAGGACGTGTTGTAAATACAGAATGGGACACCTGAGCACAGCAAACTTCTGCAAAACAGAACAGTGCGATGCTGCTCCCAGCCTGCTCCCCTTCCCCAAAATCTCCATTGTCTGCAGAGCGCAAACCCCCTCACCACGCTCGCGGCACAACGCAAGGACTGAACCATCTTTTCCCGCACGTGCACAAACGGTCGCCAGATTGAAGACAGGGCACTCACACGGCACTTGCAAGCAAGAGCACGCAAAACCGTATGCTAAGGAGGCAGGCTGAAACCACCACCACTTCCCTGAAAACTACAGATATTACTGTGAAGTAACTGACGGTTTCGCACACCAGCTCCTTACTAACAAGGCAAATCTGCCATCACAAACCCACCACACCAAAAGGAGCCTCTCTGAAAAAAACCCAGAACATTCAGGAGCTCAAAGAGAAAATGTTCCATCTCACGCTACGTCAGAGGAAGCCCTTCATTCAAGGGTAACTGGAAATCTCATTTGTTTCCAGTAAACCGCAGAACCTGAGAGAAGAAGAGAAGCGTAGGGTATAGGACTGTCTTACACAATGGCTTGGGAGATCAAAACACCACAGTGTTCAACCAACTTCTTCCTAAATAATCATGAAGAGAACCAAGAATAGAGTAAGAATCCCACGCAAGCGTCTGCTACTAATCTTGATACCCACCGCCACTTCTGCTCCCTAGCGTCTTTTTCACGTGGCCTGAAGGTCCTCTGCAAACTCTAACAACCTAATACCCTTCAAGAGCAAATAAGGCAAGCGAGTAAAATGCTTTTTTGGTTTACAGGTAAAAGGCAGTAAGTACGAAGCATTCATCCAAGCTCACGACATATTGGCGGAGGGGGGATGGACAGGGGTGACCAAGAAGCCCCACATACACATTTAGTTTCCCCAAAATAGTTGTCCACAAAGCGGCAGACAGCAAACACATCCTTACTACAACCTGGGATTAATATTTTGTCACTGTATCTCTCAAAGACCCTCAGCAGGAAACGAACAGCGTGGCTCACAGGGAACTGATTTGTTTCCTACGCAGAAGGGCGACCAGAAGAAAGGGGAACTGCTGATTCATTTGATTCCCAGAGAGAAGTATAGGAAAACTATGATCCTCTGGTCCCTAAATAGGCAGTCTCTACATCTTCCAAATAGCTGTAAAAATGCATTCACTGTGCTCGGCAGCCGCTGTGTGTCTGATAAAAGCTCACATGTGACTGACACCTCAAGGTGAGAAATGATTTCACAGTGACTGCAAGCAGTCGACACCTGCATCCAAGGACACGGTCGGCCCTTAGGGTGGGATGTCACACATGCAGGCGTGAAGACGTGTGTCCATACCCTCTTGTGCAAGTTAACTACATTCAAAGACTCAACACTGACTCCTTCTCTTGCCACTTATTCAATTCAGACTCTTTTACAGGCACACGGTACAGGTTTTCCCATTGCTCAGTAGCTCACAGGCCAAACAAGCCTCTGTTTTTTTAAATCTGAAAAAAAACAGGTTATAAAACCTCATCTAAGAACCCTCCTGAGCTCAGCAGTGACAGACACGCATGCTGACACTGTGCAGCATGACACCTGTGAAATAACAGGAATTTCTCAAAAATTTCTCAAAAAACCTTCCCAAGTTCACAGAATCGTTATGGTTGGAAGAGACCTTTAAGATCACCAAGTCCAACCGTTAACCCAGCTGCAAGCAGACAGACAGCTATTTGGCTGCCAACAGTATCAGTGGGTAAGAAATGGGATCAAGCAGTTAAGGAAAGCACCAGGACTCAAATGCCTGCCAAATGTGAAGTACGTAAAAGTTTCCTTCCAGGAACTATCAGAGCAGGGACACTGGAGGGTATTCCACCTTCCCCTCGAGCACAGGGTGGGAGACACCCCATAGGGTATCTCCCATAACACCCTCTTTCCTACAGCAGTCAGGGACAGGCACGTGAAGACACTGGTTGCTTCTGCTACTTTTTATGGGTTCATTAAAAAAAACAGTGTTGGTGACTTGAAAGCCGCACGGTTTTATCTTTTAGGATGCAGGTTCCTGAGCTGCGAGGCAGAAGGCAGACCCCACACTAAAATGGCTTCTTCGCAAGAGCTCCATGGTGCTGCTGGAAGAGGCAGAAGTTAAGAATCTGTGACAGCCAGTTGCGACCTGTAAGGATCCCATGTCCGCAGTGGTGAGGAAAGGGGACACGGTGAGGACAAAAAGGCACAGGAGCTAGCCTCACTTCAAAATGTTAGCAAACATCAATACAGGCGCTACAGACCATGCTCCGATTAAAAGGCAATTTAGCATTTGTGCCTTGGGTGGATTGAGACCACGGGTTGAATTTTACGTAGCAGTTAAGAGGCCAAATTTCGTCCCAGTACCCATTTTTACACCTGCTGGGTTTAAACGTTGCTTTCAGACAGCACATCAGAACCACAGAGGAGGCAAATCAGATGCCAGTCTATTAAAAGAACCAAACACAGCACATCATGCCAAGCAGGGTGGAAATGGTCCAAGGTGAAGTCCTCTTCAGCCACGCAGACACCGATCTATCACTTTCCCTCTGTGCAACTAACATTCTGGGATGGGGCAAGATGGCAGGGAGAATTATTTGCCCTCTCTCTATTTCTCTATTTAATAGATCACTAAGAGCCACAGTCTCTGAGGACTAAGACATTTCTCAGGGAAAAGTGCTGCAACCATTCATTTGTATTCTGGCATGTGTCAGTACACCAATAACACTGCCCAGAACAGGGCTGGCAGACAAGAACAGTAACGCAAAGCCAATGAGCTAATGGTTACCCAGAATCCAGAAAAGAAATCTGTAAAATAAAGCCAGTCACCCTACAGTAGAACATAAATTTTAAAACAGCACCCGGGGTAATCCAGTTGCCACATTCGGAGGTGAAACTTGGGGCTTACCAATCCAGGAAGACTTAAATGGAAAAGATCAAAGACCATCCTATGAACAGCGATGGGAAACCTCATCTCCAAAAGGACACTCCAACAGCCAACGTACTTGACAAGAACCGCGGAGACCTGAGCTCAACTCCCACTGCTCTCACAAGCAGACACAAAGCTGATCCCATGTGGGCACAGCTTATAGCTGGGACTGCAACACTCAAACACCTGTGATTCAAAAGCACTGTTTGATCCGATGGCCAAAAGTTTCCAGAGACAGTCAGCCACCACACAAAGTACAACCTGCTTCTCAGAGTGACAGGAGGTTACCGCTTCACCTAACTGAACTTCAGGCTGAAACAGAACAGAGCTGACTAGAGACCGTTCAGGTAGAAAGCCTGCTGAGAGCGCTACCAGCTATGTAGCAAGAAAATTTGTGGGCACTGCAGATATTATAAATCCTGCACTAAAATCCCAATACTTACTTCCAAATAAAAGAAGAGCCATTTCTACAGGAGTGTGGTTTTCTTTTTCTGCTGTAAAAATGATACAAAGCAACCACACACCTTATTCTGCCACAAAAATTTAAACAGAAAACAACCGCTTCCTTGCCTTGATGACCAATTCCCCGTCTGCTCAAGGGACATTCGCTTGTGAGCTCCAGCGGCATAATGAGGTACCGCTTGTCAGGTGAGCCAAGCAGCATACACATTGCCGGTCCACTACGACCACAAAGTAAAACACATCTTAAACCATGATGAAGGTGGTTTAAGCAAACTGCATTCTATTTTGCAAGCAGCAGCACATACATCCTCTCCAGCCCTGTCCACCACACCTCAGGTGGCGGTGGGCAAGGTGTTACGCTGCACCAGCTCGACTACTCGCAGATGTGGGAAGCCACCCCTAAGATCAAATGGGGTATCTCAACGTGACAGCAGATACAGAGCACCACAGCCCTGCAGGCGCTTCCAGCACGACAACGCAGCCCACACCTCGGGTAATCCAAGCCATTGTGTCTTACCACTGACCTTGCAATAAGAAAGAGAAATGCACCTAATATGACTTCAAAGCACCGGGAACGTGCTTGTACGAAGCGCATCATGGAAGCAAACAAATTCCAGTAGCTACCACTCCAACCTGCTATTACTGCTTTGGACTTTTGGGCAAGGATCTCGCCAGATTTCTCAGAGGAAGGCAAGCCTTGCCCTGTTTTAGAGGAGGGCAGTGAGGTTCCAGGAGATGAAAGGACATGCCCAATGTCACCAACCAAGTCAGCAAGACAAAAAGAAAATGGAGCCCAACATAAAATCCACCTCTTGCCTCCATTATGTTGCTCATCTTCAAAACCACACTGCCACTGCTGAAACTCCACTACGAACCTGCTTTACTGATAGAGAAATCGAAACAGAAGGGGACAATTTCTGGGCCACACTCACAAAAAGAGTCATCAGCGAAGCAAAGGCCAGGCACCCCAGCGCTGACAGCGTGGCACCTCATCCCTGCTGGGCTGAGCTGACCAAGGCCATCATTATTTCCTGAATCTTGTCTTCTGACGCTATTCCCAATGCACGGCACAGAGACGAAAGTGAGAGTGGAGTCCCGGGGAGTGTTTCATTGGTAAGACCCGCAGCTAGAGCAGCCTTGCCCTCCACACAGCAGGAGTGCCCTGGCTCAAGCTCCTGCTCATCACACTCTTCTCCAGCCCTTCCCACACAATCCCTGTCTGCTGTCAACGCCAAGGAGCCCCTCGCCAGCCCCCATCTCCCTGGGTAACTCCAACATCTTGCCCTTACCCCACTGCATCCCCATACCTCCTTCTCCCTCAGTCCCCGTAACCCCCAAATCCCGCATTCCTCCTTCCTGACCCATCCCCCTGGGCACCCCATGCCCCCTTTCCCTGATCCCCTCCTTACCCTCCCATCTGCATTCTTCCCACATCTCTCCCACTGTTCTCTCATCTCCCCTAGATTCCCCCCCCAGCTGCTTTCCCCCGGCCTTGTTTTGACTTGTCTCCCCTGGACCCCCCCATGCCCCTTTTTCACACCCACCCCCTGTAGGCCTCACCTCCTCTGGATCCCACACAACCCCCTTCCCCCTAGTCTTCCCTAAATTTCCCCCTTCTCCTTCCCCTCA
>VXBO01005572.1:3707-24346 GCA_013400135.1 Rhinoptilus africanus
CTAAAAGGAAGTTTTTATGAGAGCCTCAAGCCAGTGTATTCCTTGGTGATTTAGGTTTCAGGTGAGAATTTTTGCATAGGGGATGAATGCCTGTGTCAACTGTGCATGGAAAATATCCAAATAAGAGTCTTAATTTTTGCATAAAGCTTGTAACAGTAAGAGTGCTGCAGTAACTGCAAAACAATCCTAATTCTGGTTTATAAAGTAGTTTTCTGTTTCAAAATAAGCCATGAGATGTTACTTCGTTTCTGGTTATCAAGGAGCTCTCTTCTTTCTATCTTTTAACCTAGACATCTCTTGTGGCTGATTGACTTAGAGGTCTAAGAAATCTTCTGGTTTCTGGTTGGGGTTTTCTAATACCTAGGCTACTGCAAGTCGTGATAGTTGACAGTGTCGTGATTCTAAATGTATATGATGCTACATTTCATGTCCCTATTTTACAGCAATAGACATGCTACAGATTCTTCCTGTCCTTCATGCCTTCTCTTATAGAAATGAAGGAGAGATGCTGGTCATCAGCAATGAGACTGAATGCTGAAAGACTCATTGCTACTACATGGAGTTTCTGAAAGCTCTGCTACCACTTGTCCAAAATGCTTAACAGCAGCAGTACAGGATGATATTACAGTATCAGTACAGCCAAAGATTCAAATTGTATCACCTATCGCAACATTTCTCTCCCTGATTGTATCCTTTCTAATATTCAGTAAAGCTTGAGCTTATGATGCATCTTTACCCCTAGACGTGAAAATTCCAAAAGTTCCCTTCTGTCACTATGAATATTTTTCCAAGCTTGAAACCCAATTGTCTTTGGGACAATTGTTCTCTCCCAACATAATTGGCAGAAGTTGATATTGGTGAAGTTGAAAGTATCTGCACATCTAAGGCACACAGAGTGACTGCTTGCATCTTGTTTCATATCAAGTTAGTAAAGAAAAAGTTGACCATAATTATCTGTAAATTTTCACCTGTAATCTTGTAATTTCTTTTACTCACTATAACCAGGATGAAAGACAAACGAAATGACAGCACAAATGCCCATCTTTAAAGATTCTATTCTTGTGCTCTGCCACATACGCTTCCTGGCAGCCTACTTTACTGGAAGTTCAGCTACTTGCTCCTGATCTTCATTGTCAGCTGGGGATTAGTACTTACAGTTTCAGCACTTTACCAAAGCAGCTCCTTTGGGATAGCGTGGATTGCAAACACAGGGACAAGGCCCATGGAACTGGAGATAAAATATTTTTAATTTAGGGAATGCAGCTGTGGAATGAACTTGGAGAGTTTCCTTGGAGAGTCAGGCACGGGAAGATTCCCTTTTTCAATGACTAGCATGGTTAATCTTACTTGAATGAGACCTAAAATTACCTGTGAAGTCTCAGCCTTGCCACAAGGGTAAAGAGCAGAAGGAAAACTACCACTGTTTTGTATAACAGTACGGACTCAATTTATCTGCTTGATGCTTCAGCATTAAAAAAGGAGTATAGGTGGAGAAGGTACAGAAACAGGTGGCAAAATTTATTAGAAGAATAATAGAGAAAGAATGAAAACTTTAGGTAAGGATGTTTATTTTAGAAACAAATGAGAAAACCATCATGGGAATCTCTAGACTGATAACAGTTCAAAGAAGCTTTTTTACAGCTTTTTTTTCTAATACAGGAGTACCTAATGACAGTGAGGAAAAAATAACCCAGTATAATCACCAAAATATTTGTATGAAAGTTGTGGAAACTTCTGTTGTAAGTTACGATTTTAAATAAGACTCAGAAAAGGATAATAAGAACCTTCTCAGTTACACCGAAATAAAATACAGAGGGGTATGAAGGTGCTCAAAGGTGTAAAGTAATTTCCATCTGTTAGGAAGGAACCTTCCTTACTTAGTCTCATAACTTTCCATTATGGAGAAATTAGATAGCTTTGTCTGAATGATTTGGACATTGTTAAACTAATGGAGGAATGTGGTGTTCTCTTTATTTTTTAAATGCCTTTCTTCTTTATTATAGCTAAAAAAGAGTGTTAAAAAATTTCTAGTTGAATTGGATGTGTTACTATATACTGCCTGTTTAAACATTAATTGGGACTTTATAGCTTTTGTATGTTACAGATAGCAAAAATACAATAAACAATTTTGTTAAAGATTAATTTTAACAACCAAGAAGAAACAAAGTCACAAAGATACCATTTCTTGGTTTAATCTTGCAATTAATTTGAACTGCTGCAGAAAAGGTAGAAGGAAGTTATCTGTCTTGTTCTGAGGAAACCTGGAAGTAACAAGTACAGCCAGAGTTCTTTTTTTCTTTATATACTTTATATCCTTTTTATCATCTAGCTTTAAAAACACACAGAAATATGGTAACATTAATTGGGTCAGCCTATAGTTAATAATGTGTTCATCTTCTCCATGTTCGCTTTTTCTTGCAGCCTTGCACAGGACTATTGTACTTAGCTAATTTTCACTGCTACCTTGTCATCAAAGATCAGCCTCGCTGCTGCTAATAAACAAAGGCTGCAGTGTTAGTCAATACTGAGCATTACAAACAGGAAAAAATGGACAGGTAAGGTAATCCTGCCAGTTCCAGCTAGGCTTTTTGTCTAGCTGATGTGTAAACTGTTGATTCATTCACAGAGTTGTACCCTACTCAGTTATGAAAACTGAGGGTTTTTTCCCCTCATATCCTTTCTTGTCTTTTTTACTGAGTTTCTGAATGTATTAAAATAAACTAGATTCAGTGACATCAGTTGATCTGTAGTTACAAACTTATTTAGGGTCATAACAGACTAATAAATTCATTCAATTATGACATCAGAAGAGTGCAACGAGAGGAATATTTGCTATTTTGCGAGGGAGGTCACGTAATATGAAAATGTGGCAACGTGTGAACTAGAAGCCTTTGCAGAAAGCCCTAGCAAATGGGGAAAAGAGAGAATGGAGCCTGGGAGGCTTGAAGACCTCACCTCAGCCATGTCTTTTACTTCTAAGAGTGGCTTATAGGAAGTTCCTTCCAGCAGAAAATTTTTGGTTCCATTCCCCAGTGTGAGGCAAATGCTGTTAGGGCATAAAAGGACCTGCTCCCTTGCATGGCAAGGAAAGACTGAAACTGAGATCTTAGTTTTGGACGCTGATTAGCTTTGCTGTAGTTGGCGTTTCCTACTGGAGTTACAAGTGAGCAGCACCACTGGTATAAACCACTGGCAAGATCATTAAGCAACCACACTCCTTTCTTTCCATTTTCTTAGCTCGGTTTCTTCTGTTCTGCGTTTCAGGCACAGTCAGTATAATTCACGTAGGTTTACAGTATTTATACTCACTTAGAATAAAAGTGTGTTTTTTACAATAGTTTTTCAGTGAAATTATTAGAAAACATAATGTCCCATGTGTGTTAACTGCAGTAACTTGGTCTAACTGCATCTGTGTCTTCTTAACCTAGGATTAAGATTTTGTCCACTTTGTGTTTTCCATGTGAATTCAATTAGAGTATTGTATTGATAAAGAAATACTTCTGTGATTTGAGAGACAGGTAGCATTTTTCTTAGTGTGAATGAGGTTATTGCTTTTTTAAGTCGCAATGTTTAGAGCCTCTGTGAAGTCCTTATTGTATGACTACTGGAGTTTGTAGACTCTTTAAAGATGTTCTTATACTTAAAGTCTCATCAGTGTTCTTCTATTCCCATTTCAGGTTAATGAATATCGCAGAATAAATGAAGTACATATACCTTAATAAGTTAAAGAATGGGAAACATGAAAAGCATGGTTTTTTCCAGTTAGCTCCATCTGTAAAACAACTCAAACAGTATATAGATGAAAAAACTAGAAGTTTCAGAGATTTATTTCTACTGACAATTTCAGAAGGATTTACTCTATGTTTAGAAAAAAACCTTGGAGTGAAGTATCTTACTATTTGACGCTACTGAACACGTCTGCTATTGTCATTGTATGGCTTACATTTAAACTGCTTTTTCCAAACAGAATACTTCGATACAGAGTTTTTTGCTAGCTCTTTGTTAACTTTTGTTTGAGAGTTGGGAAAAATGCATTTCCCACCTGAAAAAAAAAGGTATGGGGTTCGTTTTCCCCTACATTCTTCACTTTAACATATTAAGAAATTCAAGATTATTTATACCAAAGTGCAACAGCTCCCATAGGAGAGCACTGTAGTTTTGAGATAAACTTGAGAGTTGCTGCTCCTGCACAGATTGTGGAAGACTGGGATTCAGGGCAGGTTGAAACTAAAATCTGGGCCTTTTACATTTCAAGTAAATACCCAAACATATTGGGTTTTATGGTATCTTCTGTTTTCTGGACGTTATGTCTGAAATCTAAAAAAAAAAAGTGAAATAAACCTGGTACTTTCAGCAGGAAATCAAAATAAATGCCTCAAATGAAAAGCCATTTAATTAGAAGATTCTGACTAGCTTTTTCAATATCTGGATTTCTCCCAGTTATTTTAAATTCCGGGGTAGAGATTAAAAAGTAGCATTTTTGCTACTTTTGTACTTTTTGCTACAGTTGTGTTTTTTAACGCTGCTCAATTTGCATTCTCTAAATATTTGTGTTAGAATTTTTTTAACTAAAGTTTGAACTTAGACATTTCATTTAGGTAGATGGCTCTGAAGTTAAACCTACTGAGAGTAGAAAATAGTTAATTATTGTTTATTTGAGGAAACCAGACAGTTAAAATCATATGTCAATTCTAATGAGACAGTGGAGATTTCATTTTGCCAGCAAGAAAGTTAAAGTGCTGTGGATTAAGGGAATGATCTCTGCTGACATCTAGTTTCTGTCAATATTTCATTTCCACTGATATGAAAGCTGAAAACTCTGAATTGTGAATGGCATCAAGACTGTAGTTGTGTTATCAGCCTGGGTATGATAATCCATTAAGTTTAAACAGAATTGGATGTGAGGTTCTTGTTTGAAGTTAGGCTTGAGTCTTTAATTGCTTAATAATTTTTCTTTGTCTGCTAGACTTGAAGTAGCATTATGGTCTTCTGAAAAGGATTTTTATGTGGTGCCCTTTCTCAGTCAAATGCTGGAAAAACTGTCATTTGGTCGCTAAGAAAAGTTCTATTTTTCATTGCTGAACATAATGGTTTTTTTAAAAACTTGCTTTTCTATAGCCTTCACACATCAGTATGAAAGCACAAACTCAAGGCTTTTCTGTCCATTGCATTATATGGAGCTGAGAATACATGTGAAGTCACTGGTCAAACTTTGAGGAAGTTAACTATTTTCAAGTAGTTTATAAAATGCTCAAAGAAGTTTTGGTTTTGGGGTTTTTTTTCTCTTTTTTTTTTTTCTATTGGTAAAAGTAACTTTTTTTTTTTTCAGCACTACTGAGCCACATAGTTGTTATGAATATTTTTCCCAATGTTTCTGCTTGAGTTTAGAGTTCATATTTCTTGGTTTATTCCACAAAGACATTGTCAAGTACATAATCACAGAAATGCTGTTTGAAGGGGATCTCTGAACCAACCTCCCACTCAAAGCATGGTTATTGCCAAGACTAGATCAGGGCAGCCTGACCTTTGTCTAGACGAGTTTTGAAAACCTCCAGGGATGCCAGTCTCACAGCCTCCTGGGACATCCAGCTAATGCTGCGCTGCCCTCCTAGTGAAAAAGCTTCTAATGTCCAACCTGAACCTCCCATTGTGCCATTATAATGCTTTTTGCATCTTGTTTTGTATTTGTGACTACCAGGAAGAATTTGACTCTAATTTTTTTTCAGGTGATTTTTCAGATGAGATGATTGACAGTTTCCCTTTATCTGCTGCTCCTCATACTCTTGCTAATGCATCCCCGTATGTAATTTGTAATGAGAGCACACACACCACTGGCTCATATTCTGGTTCCCACCCTATTTTCCAGGGTTTCTTAGCAGAGCTGATGTTCAGCCAGTTGGTTCCTAACCGCTACCAACACATGGCATTGTGTAAGAATAACATCCATTCTGAGGAGAAGTGGATGTACTCAGAGACAGGTTAGCTAGCACTGCTGTAAAAGTAGAAAGCATTAAGTGTTTAATACAGCACAGGGAAGAATGTTGTATGTCACCAGATAGTCGTTGCCACCAGGCAGAAAAGTCGTTGAATGAATGGACTTGGCAGAACTGAAAGTGAACAAACCCTTTTTGAAGGCTGAATTCCAGCCACATCTGTGCTCCGTGCCTGGGAACAGGAAAGGAGGAACAGGTTACAATCAGTAATAAAACTTTTGAGAGAACTGTGGCCGGGAAATGAGAAGTGGCTACTACACTTACACCTGGCCTCAACACCCTGAATACTTACTTAACCACCTCCATTCTAATGTGAGATTTTAAGAAGCTTTGGAAATTTCAGAATTATTTAAGTGAACTTTTAGGAGGCAGGAATGACTTTGGAACTTGTCAGTATTCAGGATTTTTTTTTTTTTAAATAAAATGCTGAAAGTTTTGTAGGCATTTCTGGAGGAGTGGAGAAAACAAACAAAAAATCTGCAGAATAATAACATACATCAGATTACTGAACTTGCTTTTCTTACTTGCCTTGGCAGTAGCTTATGGATCATGAGAGGCCCATAGATTGCTGCTTTTTGACTGATACTGAATTTCTCATTTCCAGAAAGGTGTGGGGAACCAAGAATAAGCAGAATTAAATTAACTCAATTCCAGTACAAAGCGAGTATTCCAACAGAAACTATTCTTGACCTTGACCGAGAAGTCCAAACTTTTACAAACAGTTATTTTTGACACTGAAAAGTCTACACGGCTGTCTCGGATACAATGTTTTACAGTACAAAAAGTTTCTGGACTAGTCATATAAGCCTCATGAACTTCACCACTGTAAGATATGAGTGTGATTCAGTGAACTCTTTCTCACGAGACAAAAATGAGCAGAACTTAAATATAAATTTTCCAGCCTAACTTTTCATTATCATTAGGTCTTTGCATAAACTCATACCAACTTCTCCTTTTCCTTTAAAATGTATAGCCGTTATTAAACTAGATACTTGTATTTTTGGAAACAATGCAGAAAAGTAGAGAGATTTTGCATCAGTACAGAGAGATAGAATGAGCTATTGAGGCCATTGTTAAAATACATATATATATGGGTTATGGATATGTATTGACGAGTTTTCCACATAACTCTTCTGTTACTGTATTGTTTGATGTAATTATCTGGTCTTATAACCAAAAAAACCTCTATTGTGCCTAAGAATAAGACTTATATTATGGACAAGCATTTTAGCCTAATATGCAGCTCATCTGCAGAGCCTGTTTTTTCAGTTTCACAGCAAAAATCTTGGCCACTTGCATTAACAATAACTCACTGGAGCATAGAAACTGGAAAGGGTAGTCTTGGGATACCCGAGTTTAGTTCCAGGCTCAGAAGTTTGTCTTAGTACTGATCACTTTCCGGTCCCTGGTAACTGAACTCCCGAGCCCTCTCAGACAGCAATGTTCTGAGTAGAGATGTGAGTGCAGACAACTTGAACAAAATGCAGCTTTATTTGCATTGCGTTTTCTGAAAAATAAATGCTATACAATTTTTACCAAATGTTCTTCAAATACTGTGCTGTTCTGAGCACCTAATTATCACTGCATGTTATTACTTTAATTTCTTGCTCAAATCTTTGCAGGCTAGAGGATTAAAAAAACAATTATTGATCTATAAAATAGATCAAAAAGTTTATTTATGGGCTTCCTAAAATGAATACTTTGTATTTTGTTTCAAATACACATACTCATCTCAAGTGGTTCTGCTCAGTAAATAGAAAACAGGTTGTGTGTAACTAATTGTTTAATAGATTTTTGTCTTTTGTGTTTAATTTTTTCTGACAGCTATCAATATATGTAATATTTTTGTTGGAATGGAAAAAGATGTAATAACAAACTACTTCGGCAGACGATTGATAAGTTGTTTGCTGCTAGAACAAGGATTTTAGAGAACTATAACCTTGAAAAGTTTATACTCTGAGGCAAAAGTTGTGACCTTGTGCCCAAGAGGAAACAAAAGTGAAATTATTTCAGTACACGAGGCTTAAGAATTGGCAAAAGGCTTGTGCTTTTTATGCATCAGTGAGACTGGTAAGCAAATAATCATACAAACAAAGGCTGTAGATTATAAGGAAGCCACAGAACTGAATGTAACCAAAAATAAACTTGAAGTTCAGCATAGATAATATACTTTAAATGAAGAATGCAATGTTTGGCAAAATTGAAAGGCAAGCAAGGTCTCAGAGATTACATGTGTTATTGATGGAAATGGGCCAGACAACCAACTACCAATTATATACTATTATCAGTGTAAAACGTTGAAAAGTGCCAGGTTTCTAGATTTCCAAATTTTGTTCTCAACTTCAACCAGCTCTTTCTTATTAGTAACTTGTGTCCTGCCCCATTCAACAAAGAACAGTCAATAGTGCAGGTTTTTTTGAACCAGTGAAAAGGCAGAGGACGCCACTTACCCCTGACTCCACAAACTCCTGTGAGGGCAGTGATGGCCCTGGTGTCCTTCCTGTGGAGGCCAGAGGCATGACCTTCTCCCTGCTCTGCTACAGGCCAGAAGGTTCTGTAAGCATGTGGGGGGAAAGGGCTGAAAGCAAGAGAAAACCATGCAACTGCTATGTTGCTGGGACTCAAGATTGAGCTCAAGTGACAAAAGCAGGTAGATTAGAAAAATGACACATACGACATGAAGTAACCCTGCTTTCCCTTTCTGGAAAAGGGTCAGTGGCAGTTGAGAGCTCGAGGCAGCATTTTGGTACAGAGAAGGGGCCTGCCTCCAGACTCCTGTCTTGCCTGCTGGAGAGGGAGCTGCCAGTTTGTTCCTACGCCTCTATTGTATAATGTAAAATATATTAGAGGAGTTTTCCTGAAAAAACAAAGCAAATCCCAGCAATTCTTGCCTTATGTGTGGATATCCATGGTAAATAAAATTTCACATAATTTTTAACTTATTCATGGTGGTAATAATTGTTTTGGTAAGAGCCTCTGACACTTCAGATGAAATAATTTTGCATCATTAATTTATATCTGAACTATATAAGGGATATATTTCCACATTAAGGAAGTTGGTCTCACAGATTTAGTTTTTTCCAGGAGGTTATTCTTTGTTCTGTCTTAGGTTTCATACATGTTTTTTAATAATCTCCTCTCAAGAATCTCTGAAATGATAATTCTAAAGAAAAGTAAATCTATTTTGCACTTTTAATTTTTTGGCTTAGTATGCCATTTTAATGTTTCATAGAAAATACTTCGTTTTGGGGGGTTTTGCTTGTGTCTGTTCAGGAAGCTAAATAAACTGCTTAAGCTAGATTGTAAATTTTAGCAATCTAAAAATTATGAGTCTCTATTAGCAAAATCAGGTGAGTAGGATTCCATGCTATGAATTTAAAGATCACTGTCAGATGCCTTAAAATCACAAGGATAAAGCCAAAAGAAAAGTCAAAGTTCTTCTTGGTTTTTCTTTATATTTGAATCTCTTACAGTATGCCATATTGCGTTTTCCAGCTTTTTTCCAGCAATGATGGGAACTAAAAAATTCTAACCTTTTACAATGAAAATTAAAATTCCCATGACATCATTTACCTTGAGAAATAGGGGCATTGAGAAAAAACTTGCATTATAGAACGTGAAATGAGTCTGTAATTTTGGTCATAGTGAGATGCTTTTAATTATCATATATGGAGATTTGATTATTGTGGGTTCAGAAATATGAATGAAATGGCGTGCCTGAAGGAATCATTGCACGTGGCAGCTTACTATGAGTGTACTCCTAGTCCACTGGAAATGGAAGGTAAAATGTGTGCATGTATCTTAAACTAGTGTCCCTGGATTTTACGCCTTAAAATTTTAGTAGGTTTTCTTCTACCTTACATTTGGCATGAGATAGCAGAACCTGTGTTATGATAAGAATGGCTTAAATGATTTATAATAACTTGTTAAACTGAGGCAGCTAGTTATGGGCTTTCACCCAGTGGTTGAAAAGTGATTGAAAAAGCATTTAAGTCATTATTCTGTGCAGTGTTGTTGGATAAATGAAGGTATTCTGTAACAAGAGAAGATATTTGCGTCTGTCTGGTGGAATTAGGTAAAAGTACACTTGCAAGAATAAATTAGATTTTTTTTTTCCCCTGCTATTAACCAGTTTGTCGTCTAGTGCCATGGGATCTTGGATTACTGAGTCCATGTTTCCTACTGTTGTATTTGTAGCTATCAGCTGGTAATATCCTAAAGCAAAGTTACTTTTTGTAACAGCTGGACTGTGTGATGCATGTTATCAGTGTTGGGCCTCCTCCTCGAGTTTAGTTATAATGGAAAAGAAGTAATTCTTCAATGTTACTCTTCTGGAGCATCATAAATTAAATGTATTTGCTTTTCTACAGTATTTCTCTCTGCTTTGTGTGTTGAAATTGATTGCAGTTTAGTGATTGCAAAGTATTTGTGGGCTTAAATAAAACACTTGTTAATTATCTTCTCTCTTCTGCAGAAAATTACATCAGCAGTTTGAAATGTATAAGGAGCAAGTGAAGAAGATGGGTGAAGAATCACAACAGCAGCAGGAGCAGAAGGGCGATGCCCCAACCTGTGGCATCTGCCACAAAACAAAATTTGCTGATGGCTGTGGCCATAACTGTTCATATTGCCAAACTAAATTTTGTGCGCGCTGTGGAGGAAGAGTGTCTTTACGGTCAAATAAGGTATGGAGTTATGAAAGTTTAGTAACAAGCTTCTGCTAAACTCAGTATCTCTTAGTCATTGCTTATGTGTCAAAATCACATAGCTGCTGAAATGGATTTCCTTTAAGGTGGTAATGATACCTAGTTTAGGGGCTTTTAAGGCATTGGTCCTCATTTAAAATAATTTCCATTTGCAGATGGATTTGTGACCATGGCTTTTAAGTTAATACATGCCACATTTCTACTAACACACTCATCAAGGTACAGTTCTTTGATTATAGGACTGAATCTTTGTATTCGAGACAGGGAGGTATATCTAGGGATGCAAATGTTGAGACACTGATTATTGCAAGTTAGAGCAAGAATTTGTGTTTTCTGCTTGCCTGGGCTCTCTGTGCAAGATCATTGTAAAATTAGTGTTAGAACAGTACATCCAATATATTATGGAGTTGTAAAATGTTTGCTATCTATCATACATATGCACATGCATTATGTGTATGTACACGTAACTATGCATACATATGTCAAAATATTTTAGGAAAAAATTACATGCACTAACAATATAGAGTTACAGCTAGTATACTGGTGTTTATAGTATATCAGGTAAAGCAGCAATCTGAATTTTTTAAAAGTTTGATCAGAGTAAAAAATTCAGCAGAACTGAGGTAATCACAGAAAACAGCTCTGAGATCAGTCTATTCATCATTTTAGATAAAGATTCTGACAGATTCTTGTAGAATATTCATGACAATACTCAAGATGTCTCATGCTAGTCTTTTGTGGAAACACATATTTTGTAAATCAATGCAATAATTTAATAATGTAATATTTATTAATATAATAATTTTCCATAACAATTTATTTCCATAAATCTTATTTTTTTTTCTTTAATACGTTCATTGCAAATACCATGCAATCTGCAAATATTATCTTAATCTTTTGGAAGGTGGGAGACACGGTGTAAAAGTTAGTATTTCTTTGTTCAAGATTGAAAGATAGGCTTAAATAATGGACTCAAGTTTTTGATTGACAAAGTAACTAACTAAATCATATTGCCAGTAATAAGAGATATAATAATTTCTGTATTAATTTCATCTGATTATAAAAGGCAGTCAGGGCAGAAAATTGAGTCATTATGTCTAAGTACTTAGAAATATAGAAAAACTGCATTAAGAGGAAGGCTTCATCTCCTAATGAAGTGTTCTGATGCATCATTTAGACTATCCTCAGGATGGATCATATGAACTTGGCAGATATTTTTCTGACTTCTCTTGACAGATTTCCCTCATAGGTCATTTGTTTCACTGCTTCACCATCCTCACTACAGAAAGCTTGTCTTATTGTCTAACCTAAAGCTGTCTTTCTGTAAGCCAACTTCTCCATTCACTATTATGAGTCTGTTATGCAGCTCTTCTCAGCTGGCTATTTTCCTACTACTGTTGATAGTTCAGTGTGATAAATAAGCTTTTCTGTCTCTCATTCATTTCTCTTCTAGATAACTTATGAATATGATAGACAGAGCATCTCTAGACAGATTCCCTCTGAGGCTTCAGTAGTGATACCTCTCCCTTAAAAAACTGTGACCATTTATTCCTGTTCTTCTTGGCTTTTCATCAATTAAATTTTCTCATGGATCAAAATATTCCTATTTCATGGCAGCTGAGATTCTTTAAAAGCCTGGAAAGCCAACTCAGCAGTATAAACAAAACCCATTTACTCACTTTCTCTGTGACTCCTTGAAGGAATTCAGTGGACGTCATTCATGTGGATGTCAGACTCCCTTGTCTAATATTCAGTTGATCTAATGCTGTAATTCCTTAAAAACGAATAAATTGGCATCATATTTGCCACCTTTATTCTTCTTGTCAACGAAAGATTCTGTATCACCGTAAATAGTTATATATTTTACACTAGATGTTTTATGCTGAATATAATCTGGTTTTAAAAATTTGTTACTGGTTTTTTTGTTGACTCACTTTATAGCTTCTCTTTCTGAAATATCACTTCTAAGTATATCCTCCCGTTCATTCGGCGTAAAATAATATTGTAGATTAAGTATCTCTCTATTCACCATGAAGATGAACACAAAAGATTTAATTCAGACATAGACTCTGGCAGTCTCCTGTTTATGATCTCTTTTATACCTATACACATTATTCCATGAAAAGTATTTTTGATCCACCAGAATTTACCAGAATTCATTCTTTTCTGTTTTCCTTAATGGATACAACCTCAGCTTCTTGAAGGATGACTAATAACTGCCTGTTTTAACTGTGCTAGATTTTCTTTGGTCTTTGCAGACATTTTTTGACAGTTTATATATGTCTGCTTTGGACCTTATACGCGACGATTCTTAAACTGTCTGAAATGTTCTTAGATGGAGCTGTTTGATCTGTTTGTAATCTTTTTGATAATATAAAATTTCAAGCCAGATTCATGCCATTTACACCAGATTCTGCTACTGAATAGTTCAGTACAGGCCAGTGTTAGCAACATGCATCTCAGAAGATGCACGTTTGCAAAGAACACTTCTCTGTCAAAGGTCACAAGGAGGACTCCTGCTTACAAGGTTCATGGTCATGAGCAGGAACAGAGCAAGGAAATGTTTAACTGTTGTTAGAGCATTAGATTAGGATTCTCAGACTGATTGGATGATTTATTAATTTTTCAGTTTAGTTACAGTTTCTGAAATATATGCATTAAAATTCACAGAATCACAGAATACTAGGGGTTGGAANAAGAGAAATGAACCAACATTTCTCTTGTAGAGGAAGAAATTAATACTCACCTGAAAACTTGATTTGACATATGCCAAATACCTGTTTTCAGGGTGTTTGTCCATCTGCTATCACTTGCAACCACAGAAACTTCCTTCTCTCTTTGTCTTTGAACATTAAAAGGAATAGATTTTAAGTTGTTTTATAGGACTCAGCAACTGCGTGTGAAACACGTAAGGTGCAAGTAGCGAACTTCTCTCAGCTCCCTCCGGTTCTGTGAAAGCTTTACATTCTGATTATTTCTTCCAGACTATGTTTGATTTTCAGAAAACCATCAAGTTCTTTTTGTTGAATGATTTTAACCACAGGACTTGCAGTGTGACCAGGAGTCACAAACCAAAATCTTTTCATGCTTGTGCTAATGCATAATCCATTTTGTTCTGTTGACAATTGTCAAGCACCAAAGAATTAGCCTCTCGCAATCAGGATTTCTAAGTCACTAAGATTTGGCATAAACTCAGTAATTTCCTACGGCATACAAATATGTTTGCCATTAGGAGAGGTGGTTTGCTTCTGCATTTCTCTAGAAAAGACATGTGACATTACAAACTTGAGGAGAAGATTTCTCTAAAGCATTTGAAACTATTTTCAGTTGGTAACTGTTTTGAATCTCATGAAAGAGCAGATGATAGTCTCAATTTCAACAGAGGCTAGGCATGTTTGGACTCCACTCTAGTTCAAAGCTTTCAAAAACCTTGGCAGCTATTAGGATCCTGACACAATGAAAAGCTGATGATTTTAGACAAACTGATAATTTTAGGCAGTTAAGGTGAAAAAATACTGTCTTGAAGAGTGGCTTTGGTTCACACAGTCAGATGCCAGATTGACTTTCTGACAGGTATTAAAAAGGTTAAGGTGTAGGTATTGTCTCATTCTAGATTTATTTTGAGTATGGAATGGAATTCCAGTCATTTTGCTAACATTTCTGTGTGTCTGAATATTCATGGAGTTAAGGCCTTTCCCCGTAAAACTGATACTAAAATAGACTTGCATTTTCATGTGGAAGAGAACAAATATCACCAAATCCTGACTGATTTGTTGCTTTTACAACATCAGTTCTTTGAGAATTTAATTGAATTTCTTAAATGTCTTTGCTATTGAGATAACTGACTAGACTGTCTCTCATGTGGTCAGTCATGTCACGACTTACATTGTACTGCTATGAACTCAAGAATTTTTGACAGCGATGTAGGGGAGGCAGCTGAGAAGCTGGAGGTAGTCTTAGGTGTCTAGTAAAGCACGACAGCTTGTCTTGGACTTCACATACCTTCATATTTCATAGCCTGTTTCTGAGAAGAGACTCTTCATCGTTGATGTTATTCAACATAGGTAGATTGTGTGAACCAAGTCTTGATTACTGTTATGATCACAGCGTGAATCAGGATTTGGAGCCTTAAGGGCCCTTTCAAAGTCATAAATTTTTGGAATTACTGCTTTGTGTTAGAAAGCTTACACTTGCATTGTTTGAGACTCTTCATTATGCCATTAATTTCTGAGGCAAATCTTTCATCTTATTTTAATATATAGTTTATAAATATGTGTATATATATATTATTTTAATTGTTGGCTAAGTGGTGCTTGCACTTTGGGATATCATTTAAGCTAACAGAGAGTGAGATGATATCTTTGATATGTGAGAATTGCTGATTAGCCATGATTTTCACTAATATAGTCTGAGGGTTTGGGAAATGTGAGTTGGTATGTTCTCCTTGCTTACAATCTTAGGATGCATTTCGTATGCATTTTATCTTTTCTGTGATTAAAGTTAAGTTTGTTTTCTGGAAATTCTTGATTTGAACACGAATAAAGATTTGTCAAAATGGGACAGTGATGGAACAGAACAGTATTATCAGTTCAATATTTCTGAGCCAACATTAGAACCTTGTGGCACAAGACTAGGTATTAGAAAAACTGTCTCAAAGCTCTTAAACTGTGTCCTCTCTAAAATATGCAACAGTGGTGTGGTAAGAAGAGTTTGTTCCTGTGTTTTAAATTTCTTATTTCTGAGTCATTTTTATTACCAGTTTGTATGTATACTCTGCTATATTGTCATTTGTATTTACTTTTCTTGTATGAATTTACATTTCTCCTTGTGTATTATGGGTTTTACTCCTCATAAGTGTTTTAAAAATCTTCATCTCTTAGGTGAAACCTACTGAGTGAAAAAAATAGATTAGAACAGGATTCATAATATGAAGAGGTGCAGAACATCTGTGTGTTTACAGAAGACTTAGAATAATTAATAGGTGAAATTGTCTATATATAATTATCACTTATGATTTGGCTAGACTGGAGTACTATGTTAGAACAGCATAAAAGTAGTCAGGCCAATAGATAAATTGTATTAGTCATTTTTGGAATAGAGATAAAATGGAGAAAGGAATCCATATGAATGCAAAAACCAGGATGTTTAAATATATGTAGGTGTATTTTGTGTAGGAGAAAAGAAATTCAATTAGGCACGCACAGTCCAGGAGGCTCCTCCAGTGTATTGATGATAACTTTTTGACACAGGTGGTGCAAGAACCAACAAGGAGAGGAGCACTCCTGGACCTAGTATTAACAAACGTAGAGGGACTAGTGGAGGACATTAGGGTTGGGGGCACCCTGGGCTGTAGTGATCATGAAAAAATAGAGTTCAGGATCACGGGTGCTGCACACAAAGCAGCAAGTAGGGTCACAACCCTGGACTTCAGGAGGGCAGACTTTGATCTCTTCAGGAAGCTGCTTGGGGAGATCTCGTGGGATAGGGCACTGGAAGGCAAAGNAAACATGAGGAGGAACTTCTTTACCTTGAGGGTGGCAGAGCACTGGAACAAGCTGCCCAGGGAGGTGGTGGAGTCTCCGTCTCTGGAGACATTCAAAACCCGCCTGGACGCGTTCCTGTGTAACCTGCTCTAAGGTGGCCCTGCTCTGGCAGGGGGGTTGGACTAGATGATCTACTAAGGTCCCTTCCAACCCTAGGATTCTATGATTCTATGATTCTATGATTCTATGAAAGTTATTAAAAAAGGACAATATAGCTAGATTTACTTCATGAGTGATGAAAAAGTATCATAGGATAATTAGGTTGGAAATGACTGCCGGAGGTCATATTATCCAGCCTCTTGCTCAAAGGGTGTTGGATTACATGAGTTTTCAGAGGGCCTTGCCCAGCTAATGTTTGAATCTTGAAGGATGGTGGTTCAGCAACCACTCTCGTCAACCTGTTCCAGTGCTTGACCATTCTCATGATTAAAAAATAGAATAAAAATTTCCATATATCTATTCTGAATTTCCCATGTTTCCAATTGTATTTATTGCCTTTTGTTCCATACTTCAATGTGTATCTTTGAGGAGAATACTATGCATAACACAACTTGTCATCAAATGACCAAAATACAGGCTTTGTGTAGTGAAAATTATAAGGAAATAGCACAATTTCTAAGCATTTTCTCAAAATAGTATGGGCCTTACTTATTCTGTTTTAAAAATTCAGGGATAACAGTGCAGAATAAGAAAAACAGTAGGTGAAATTGAAGACAATAAAAGTTATTAAGACATAAAGAACTGCAATAAAAACTGTCAATTCTGCTCTAAAGAACTAGGTAGGTAGGTAGAACAGTAAGCTAAGCTGTATGATAAAAAAAAAATAGCAATACTTTTCATCTCAAAACTTGTTTTCTTAAGGTTTTTGCCTCTTTTAAAACTTCGTATACATTTTAATGTCTACTTAATATTTACATTTTTCATTCATTGCCGATTGTCAAAAGATGTTCCTATTTTCTAGTTTGAAATATCACTGTGTCTGTTTCCCATTTTTTTGTGAAACCTGCTGTTCTTCAGTTTGATGTATTTAAAATCTTTATCTTTGTCATGTGCTGTTTACCTACTATGTCTTGTTGTTTATTTAATTTTCTCAAGCTCTTTGTTTTAAAATTTTATTTTAAATTGCTGTCTGCATCCGTAAATTGGGGAACTGGACTATTTTAACTTAATTGCTCTTCTGTGCTGTTATGTACCCCTTCCTACAGCTGTGAGACATTCACTGAGAAAGCAACCTATTTAGGCATTTACAGTTTTAAAAATTTCTTAGCCTCTGTGCTAAAAATACCTGCTTACAGATTATGCTCCTCTTGCATAGTAGTGTGTATTTCTCCAGAGGTGAGGTTGAGAAACTGAGGCACTAGATGTTGCCATTCAAAGTATCTATGCAACTGCCACTTTTATTGCTGTGGGATGGGAAACCCTGCTAGGAAAGTAGCAGAGCACATGATGCTGTGCAGGTAAATATGTCTCTGCATACGGACTGATAATGCTTAGAAGTCCTGTGATTTAGGTAGCTTTCAATGATATTTCCTATTTGTGTAACTGAGAATGCCACTGAAACCTGTAGCATCTTTGAAAATACTTTAATCTTTCATGACTGTACGTAGAATCATAGAATAAGTTGGGTTGGATTGTAACCTATGAATGTTATCTAGACCGATCTCCTGCTCCAAGCAGGATTAACTTAAAAGTCAGACAGGGTTTTCAGGATCTTGTCCAACCAAGTTGTAAAAATACTCCAAGGATGGAGAATCTGTAACCTTTTTGGGCAACCTCTTTCAGTGCTTAACCACTCTCGTGATTTGGTTTTTTCCTTATATCCAATCCAGTCCCTTGAATGTTGTGTTTTGTCCATTAGCTGTGCATCTTCAAAAAAAATTCTGCCTTTGTCTTCCCTATAGCTCACTTTTAAGTAGTTGAGGAATGCAAGTAGTTCTCGTCTTCCAGCACCCTTTCCTACCCCAGCCTAGCCTTCTTTTGGCTAAACAAGCCTATATCTCCCTCAGCTCCTCCTTGTATGTTGTGTGCTCTAGTGCCCTGACTGTCTTGGTTGGCCTCTGTTGTATTCTCTCCTTGTTTGTTTGTATCTCTAGTATTGGAGGGAACCTTAAACTTCTGTAAGAGCACAAAGTTAGATGTCATATAGGTTTCTAAACAACTAAGCAATAAAATGAGTTGTCACCCTTTCTTGGTGAGCAGTTGTATTTCCAACATGGCACTTAATTGCGTGCCTAGATTTAGTGTCTGCATTGGCATGTGAAATTAAGGTACCAGAAAAAAAAAAATCATCATTCACAAAAATGGGAAATAGTTTTGACTGAAAGCATTTTGAATATTTTTGTTTTCTAAGGTATTATTCCATTTACAGTTTTAGACAGCTAAAAAGAAAATTCCTTCAAGGGAAAAACCAATCAATCGTAATGTTTGCATTTAATATTCATGGGTATGAAAAAGAAAGTATAAATAATATAGATCTGACAGGACACACAGTAAACACTTGTGACAAACTCTGTCTCCTTATGCTTTTAAACTCTAGTGTTTTAAAGATCTGTTCAGTGACTAATGTGCAGTTATGCACTGTGCATATCCTATATCTTGCTGTAGTAAACAAACGTTCTTCATTTCACTGGACTCTTTTAAAGTGCAAAGGGTTGAAGGATGCTATTCATTTGCAATACTGGTGTGTAAGGCATGTAGAGCTAAATTCTGCGTGCTTTTTAAGAGATTCCCCATTTGTTTTATTAAGGTAGTTAGGACATGACTCCCAAATTATTTCTATGAAAATAATTTTCTTTGTGCAGTTTTTTTTGTAGTATTCTTTGATCTCAATTTCACACACAAAAGTACGAAGAAAATTATTAAAATGACATATTTTTCCCTAGATCTTCTTCACCACTAGGGGAAATGAGAAGAGATATATTAATTCCTTTGATATTTGTTTGTTTATTTTACTAACAAATACTACTGCTTGCTTTCAAAATGAAAGTGACTCTTTCCTTCTTTGTCTTTTTTTTTCTGTCTTTTCTTTCTTGCTTTCGTGGATATGAACTCCAGGAGGACAAAGTGGTTAGAGCCTTTTTTTCTGTCTAAATTTCTTTTCTTTTATGGGTAGACTTACTTCCTGGCCTACATTTGCTTTCATTTACAGAGGTGTAATTCCTGCTGAAGGCAAGGGGAGTTACTGTCATTAAAATGAAAGCAATGTTTGGCATGAGAGGCTTACCTGTGTTTCAGATAACTTACTAATAATCTGTGAGTTGTTGTGAACATTATGCATGATATTCCTCTCTGTTTGCAGCTTTTGTGAGCATGCTCCTACTTTTTCTTTAGTTTTGCAATATGATATGTGCACGGTTTAAAAAAAAAATTAAATAGGTAATTGTCTCGTCGGTGTCTCTTACAAAAATACAAATCAAAGTGGCATAAAGTTATTAAAATAATTCTTTGCAGCCTGTAGTAGTGATGTTTATATCATTGATAGGTATGCACTCAACATTTTAGCTTGTAACTTTTTTTTAGCATGGTAGTTCAGTTTTGATTTTTATTGACAATACAATTTGATACTAGTAAACATTAAGAAAACATATTTATTCTAAAAATTTAGGAATATGCCAGCAATATCATATAGTTGTCCATTTATATATATATTATTTTCTAAATTAAATGGTGTGTAGGCATTACTAAAATGTAGTGCACATATTGTATTGAGCATAATGTTGAAATAATGTTAAACGTTACGCATGTCACTGACACTGTGTTTGTCTTGCCAGTATTACACCTACAATAAATATTTTAATCTGTTTTTATTTTAACTGTGTCTAGAAAAGGCAGTTTAAAGCTGAATTTGAGAATAAGCCTGGATATCTTTCAGTATTTTACCAAAATAAATGTGATTTTTTTAGTAACAGAATTGAGAAAACTACCTGAGCTAGTATAAATCTGCTTTTCCATGAAAACCTCTAGTGTGTTCTAAAGAACTGCAATTGCAAAAGCAGCTTGCCCTGTAGTGCTTGGCAAATGATTTCCTATATTAGATGGACTAAAGGAATTCCTTAGCATTCATATGCATCTAGTGAATGCACACAGCAAAAGTTATTCTTCAATAAATGTAATTTTTTCTTCCTGATAGCAGTGTCAAAGCTCACATTGAACTCACACATGTGGTTCAGGAATACACTGCTTGTAAGCCATCTGCTGTTGTTACCGTTTAGGATATGTTTTGACTAGCTGGTAAGTCACCTTTGTGGTGGTCCCCCACTCTGTTAGAGAGTTACATAGTTTTCTTTTGGCCTATATCGTTAGTTTTATGCAGTTAAAAGGTTGTGAACTCATAGAAGACCTGAAGGAACACCTCTTCCTAGAATACAGAGTTAGCTGAAGAGTACAAAAGGCAGATA
>VXBO01005573.1:0-22006 GCA_013400135.1 Rhinoptilus africanus
ATTCTATGATTCTAACAAAGAAAGAGTATTCTGGGGCAGAATACAGCAGTTAACAGTATTGTAGAAATTAACAGCTGGGTAAGGGAAGATTTTTGGCTTATTGGGAGGAGGAACTGAATGCTTTTACATAAGGCGTCAAGGAATCCTTAATATCTAATTCGTGCAGGACCACAGTTGATGACTCTGCCAGTCTTCACCCAGTACATTTTGTGGTACTGAAGTTCAAATTTGAAAGAAGATCAGACCTTCTTGTACTATAATTCCTAAAATAAGAAGCTTGTACTATTAAATTGGCCTTCTGAGTAGTCCCTTTCATTGCTGTTTCTGAATAGCTTTCGTTGGATAAAAACACTGCTCAGGAAGAGGTTGAGGGCTCCAACTCTGTCCTCTCGGACTGAACTATCCCACTTTAGTGCTCTTCTTGAATGCTGAGGCACGATTTGCATACTTTCAATTACCAAAGTATTTCTTGAGTTTTTCAGATTCATTAGCTATCTATTTGCATGCATCTCACAATGTAACGATGTAGGTAAATATCTTCAAGGACTGAGAAGTATTAATGAGAGAGCGTAAGGAACTATATTACATATTTGCTCTATTTTCACAGACAAGGAGTTTATGATAAAGGTGAGTTAAGTGTCAGGACTTAAGAGCATCCACCTGATCCCTTTTAATACAGAAAGAGTTGAACCATTTAAAGAAACATCAGCAGCAAATACTATTGAAGCATGGCCGGTTTACAGTTAGGAGAATTTTTGTTTGCTGGAGCAAAGAAAATTGCAGAGCAGAAGTAATGAATTGGCTGGTGAACTGGTCTGGGAACTGATGAGAAAATGCATGTAAGATCCCAGGTCACACAATTAGGCAAGGACAGAGCCAAGAAGAGGATTTGCATGTTCTGATCAGTGTATGGAGGGTCACAGTGAAGAAAATTCACTGAAAGCACAAATTGCTGTCCCCACTCTCCCCCCTCATGCAGTATTGCTTGTGTCCTTAACCCTGAAGTTCCAAGGGGGAGTGGTCACTCCTCTAAAAGAAACACTGTGCCACTGTGCCAAGGCTGCTCTGTGTGTCCATGCAGATAAAGGGCTAATTTTGGTTTGGGCTTTTTTATTCTTCTTACTTGTCTGATACTCAGCCGTCTTTACGTTCTCCACGTGACTCCAGGGAGCCAGCCTGTAGGACAGGTTTAAAATTTAAAGGCCTGAGGTTTATTGTAATACAAGATTTATGTTGTTGTAGGTGGTCCTTGATTTGAAGAAAGAGTTTACTGAATACATAAATTACTCTGCCGTGCTTCTGACGGATTCTGATGCATGTTTAGCTCTTTCTTTTGATTATTGGACAGGGAGCACTGTTCGTGTTAGTACACATGACAGGGGAAAGTGTCTTTGCTGACTTTGAGGTAGAGGATATATGATTACCTGCAGTTGCACCAGTGGTTGTGTTTTGCTGCTGTTGTCATGAAAGAACAGTGCAATTCACAGAAGCATGTCGAAGGATGGCGCAGGAGGTGGTTATCTGTGTAAGGAGGAGTAGGTAAGTGCTAGGGCAAACCTTCTTGTGCTGTGACGTGAAAGGGAAGAGTTGTAAGAGCAGAAAGAACTGTTACTAACAGACTCAGGAGAAAAGTAGCTGTGTCTTCATAATGCGCTGAGAGAGTTATCTTCTGTGTCAGAAGCACTGCGACTTAGCAGAGCTAATGGGCCCAGCTTCATTGAGCGCTGGCTCTTGGAAATCGGTGCAGCACTTGTGGCATGGCCATCCCATAAGCAGAGAGAATGTTCCTGAAAAATGAGATATGGTAGGGTCAAACTGAAGAGTTAAAAAAAGTCAGGGAGGTGATAAATTGCTGATATTTGTCTCATTTGCTCTAACTGAAAAACTGAAAAAGAGCACTTTGCCCTCATTTAGGTTTAGGAGTATTGGCCAAGCAGAGGAAATCTGACATACCCTCCCTGCTCCTCCCATATGCAAAGGAGTCATAAGTGCATACTGACAACAAATTACATACTTATGGTCTCTCTTCTGGGTAGATTCATGAAGAGTCCTCATTCTCAGCAGCACCATCACACTCTTATTTTTTTTCTCCTGTCATCTTGATAGAAAATGCTGACACTGTTTTGTTTTGCTTGATTTTTTTCTTCTTCTTTTTCTCCCTCTGGCCCTTGGGCTCTGTGGGAGGCATGAACCGTGCAGGGAAGTCAAAAGGGAGGTGGAGAACCAGAAATACAACTAGCAGATGGGTGGAAGTAGATGGAACCTAACAAAGGCCACCCATGTATCTTCTGTGGTCTTTCGGCTCCCCAGAATGCATTATACTAGCTTAGGTTGCCGTTAGCACACATACCTCATCCTGCTTATGTATATGTATATAATCTCTCGAGTGAAACCTTCTTGAATACTGAAGTCAAAGAGGTTTTTTCCTCCCTCAGAAGCTGTAAAACTGTGGTTGAATCTTTTGTGAAACTTTCTGTCTGCCTAGCAGTTTCTTCATCAGAGCTGTGCGTGTGGTTCCCAGCTTTTATATGCTTTAAAATTTTCTTCCTGATTTTTATAATTCCACAACACTGACTGCTTAAGTGAAAGCAATTTTCAAGCCTGGACCTTGCCTAGAGAAGCCGAACTTCGGGCTTTGCATGAAGAAGAGTGTTTGCAAGTGGGGACACGTAAGAGAAGGTGGTCTACAAAAGCCCTGCTGAGAGCTGTTGGTAGGACTTGTGAAAGCTTCAAATGGGCACAATTCCAGCTGGAAGCAGGGAGGAGGGTAAGAGAGCATAGACACATTGCAGCTTTCCTGCGCCTCCTTATATTGCCCACTGAAGTGATCTACAGGATATTTAGAGGGCTTTAAGATTTCTCCTTTGGACAAACTCAGATGATGTGCTAAACTAGGCTGCAGATCTGAAGCAATTCCAGCAGCAAACTCTAATAACTATTCTAGCAATTAGTGCAGGAAAATCTTGAAAGAAGCATGGTGAGCCAGGGCAGGAGTTGCTCCCATATCCAGATGACACCAACCTGAACAGAACTGTAGCTCCTGCAAACGGAGAGGACAGAGTTTCTGGGTAGGCAGCAAATATTTTCTGCCATTTATGCACTATGACTGCAGGGTAGAGACACCTTTCTGAGTGAGCCAACAAGAAGGTAGTTGAGGTGCGTTTTCAGTTGATTTGAGTCTCATTTTGAGTTGATTTGAGTCTCAGGGTAAGCTGCGAATACAAAGGGATGCTTTCTCTAAGTAGCATGGTGTTAAGATGGTGGAACTTTACAGAAGCTGCTTAAGTAGACTTCCTGCAATTAATTTTGGTCCTTTCAAATAACCTCATCTAGCTCACGGGAGCACCTGCAGGCGCACCAGCAGGTAGGAGTAATGAAAAAGGGCTTCTGTCTGTTTTCTGAGCGTGAGACAAAATACTGAATAAGGAGATTTCCAAAGATACATGATGCAGGTGGTTACTATCCCCCAAGGGAAACCAGGGTAGTTATTTGCCATTTCTGAAGTTGCAGGCATGTCTTCCCCTTCCCCTCCCACCCTTCCCATGCCAAGTAATTCAGGGGGAAAAAAAAAAGGATAGCAGAGCGTTTGTATATCCACATTTTAGATGCAGTTTTGTCACTTTTTAACTTCAGTTTTTTAAGGACTATAATCTGAATTGAACATTGGTTGCTGGTGGGCATCTCAGATTGAGAGGAAGAGAAAACCAAACATACATTTTAAGGAAGGCAGAAGAAGGAGCAGGGGTGAAACATGGAGAAGACAGGATCCTAACCTGAACAGGGCAGAACAGAAAGAGGAACCAAGGACAACTTAAATGTGTTTGTTGTTTACCTAATTGCCAACCAAAGCAACAAGACTTGACTACTTCTAGCAGTGTTCCTGCCTTAGGGGAAAAGTTTAGAGGGAAGGGAACTAAAATAGGGCTAACAAGTGGTTGACCACTAAAGACTTGCCATTAGGTCAGTTAGTAATAAGTCTGTCAAAAGTAAAAATTTTTCTGAATTGTCCAAATCGTATTTTGTCTAACAGCAGTGGTTAGCTAGTAAGCAGACAGCCATTATAAAACACATAAGTGTCTGTTTAATCTGCTGAGAAAAGAAGAAAAAATGGTGGAGTGATGAGAGAAGTGCAAGAGAGAAAAGCCCGAGTGATGGTTCCCTTTGCTTTAATACCAAAATGTTATTTCTTGTAGCTATTTTCCCTACCTTTCAGCAGCGAAGGTAAGAGATCTAAGCTGCGCGCAGCTTCTCAGCGTGACTAGGAAAGCTGGCACGAGCTATACACCTTCTCGCTCCCGTTGCCATTGTGACTGGGAGGGAGAGCAGACACGTCCGTGGGCAGCCTCAATCCTGAACAACGTCGAGGCAGAAGCATTGTTGAATTGAGGGGTGGCAGGATTTCCGCTGCCAGCATTTACAAGATATGTACCTTTGCCTTAGAAGGGGGAAAAAAAACCAAGAGGCTGTGGCCAAGGGGGGAGTTTTATGGTGCTCAGTAAATTTCACGGTGAGACACCCGGGACCTGGGCCAGCAATACGTATTCTGCTAATTCTGGCATCCCTCAAGTGACAGTGTTAGTCCAAGTGTGGGAACAGAGACACTGGATTATAAACCATCACAGGGAGAGGCTGTGCTGTCATCCTGACGCGACTCTGACTCACGTTGTTACCCATTTTAGGACCCGCTACTGCTGCTGCGGCCTCTCTGGTGTCGTTTTCTGCTGGACTCACGCAGAAGCCTTTCTCTAGCGATGTCGGCGTGGTTCACTTTAACAAAGTGCTTGTGAATGACGGGGACTATTACAACCCCAGTACAGGTAACAGCCAAAGGACGGACCCACAGAGGTGCTAGGTGGGCAGTAGCATGGGTTACCAGTGTTTGATACTATCTCAGGCCTCACTGGTGCATTGAACAAAAAAAATAAGCTCATCTAAACCAGACACACCAGGATAAAAGCTTCTGTGGATGTGGACAGGCACATGCCTTGCCACTGCTGGTTTTCCACAACTGCCCAGTAGTACCGGGGCCCAACTCAGCACTACCCCTGCCCTGCCAGCACAGCTGGTTGTGCTCCTCACCCCACCTCAGGCCAGCTGAGCCCCGGTAGCAGAGGCTGAGGTTCCTTGCTAACCCACCTCACTGCAGCTCAGCCAGCTGGGTCACCCCGGGGAGAAGAGGGAGGGAGGTGACACATACTGCCCCTCCAACGGCAGTCACTGCCGGCTGCTTCCTTCTCAAGCGGAGCATCATGTCACTTGAGGGTGTTCGGCATGCCTTGACCTGCTGGGGACTTGCACAGCATGTGGATGCCTCTCAGTCCTCTCACCCCGCTCTAAGTCATGGCAGCTGCTTAGGACAGGAGGTTTCCAAATGTGGACAGGACCTGCTTATGTCCTCAAGGACCCGTGGGCTCTAACTCAAAAGCAGGAACCCTTTGCCTTCGTGACTGCTGTCAGTTGGTCACTTGCCCAGGCTGACCTTGTCACAGTTACCTGTACGTAGCAATGGGTAACCCATCTCACTTCACGTTTGTCATCGTGCTTAGAGTGATCTGGCCTCTCCATTTTGAAAAGCTCATTCTGCCTCTCTTCTGCAGGCATTTTCACATCACCGTATGAAGGGCGCTACCTGATCACCGCTGTGCTGGCCCCGGAGAGGGATGAGTACGTAGAAGCAGTGCTGTCCGTCTCCAACGCCAGCGTGGCTCAGCTCCACACAGCTGGGTACAGAAGGGAACTGCTGGAGTATCACAAACCCTACTCGGGGAAACGGACCTGTGGTGGTCCTGGGACGTTCCACCTTGTTCTTCACCTCAAAGCAGGAGATGAAGTAAACGTCGTCGTAACAGGAGGCAAACTGGCCTACACAGACTCTGATGAAATGTACTCCACGTTTAGTGGAGTTCTCCTTTATCCTTCCATTTCTCATGTTTAGGTTTACCTTGAACAGGAGAGAAGGGTAAGATATTCAGAAGAAATTAAGTGTAATAAAATTCAAAGCTTTAATATATTCAGTTTATATATTTGATTTCCGGGATGGGTTTATAGTCTATACTGAGACCTTTTCTTTGTCCCCTTTTTCCAGAGGTAGCTACAAAAGACGTGTTCCTGTAGCTAAATTAACTCCTTCCCGAGCCCTTGTTTACCCGTACAAGCAGAACAAATGTTAAACAACAAATACGTTCTCAATAGATACTCTTCCACTGTGCTCTTGCTATTCCCTATTAAATTGCCTTTGCAGTCTCCTCCCCAGTTTATCACGTTGTCCCTAGTGTATCAAAGTTTACATCCTCGCTGAAGTTTACAGTCGTGGTCAGCTATTTTCATGTTTTCAGTCAAGCAGGGGCAAGAAAGTGAGGTTGCCTCGGACGTGGTTGTCGACTTCTTAGTCCTTGTGTTATTTAATAATATGTTGGGTGAAGTGCATTCGCATGAACAATTTGTTCCAAGCAGTTGCTCACCGTGGTGGTGCAAAGCAAAATGATACTTACCTGCCTCAGTTCTCTTCTTTACCTTAAGGGCCGCACGCAGTGCGAAGAGATGGGCAACTCATTCCAGTCAAACGGAAGCAGCTGTGCAGGGAGGAACTCCCCCTTGCCTCAGCTTTGCACTGGGCAGGCGCGAGCGTAAGGTGCAGTTGCTGCTGCTGAGAGATTCAGAACAGTTATTCTCAATGGACAGGGGAAAAAAAGACGATTGGTTAAGCATGATGCTCTTGAGATTAAAGCTTGGTGCTTGAAATGAATAAACCAGGTCATAAAAATCTACGTTGTCTGTGCTTGACTAAGAAAAAAGGTAATTTTGAAAAGCTGAAAAAAATTTTACCAAGTTTGTCTCTGGCACTCCCACAGTATTGGCATTAAGAAGGAAGTTTTGTCTTTGTTGCACTGTAGAAAACAAATCTGAGGAAAAGTTGTCTTATTAGCCAACACTGTCAAAGGCACAGCCCAGCCGTCTGGAGGTAGCAAAAACGGTGTTTTGGCTCTTCTGAATTAGCGTTTTGGTCTCTTTCATGGCTGAAAACAAAATCCAGCCGTGCTTTACTGAGAGCAGGGCCATTCAGCTGTCACCTATAGATTCTTATATAAACTGATCTTTTTGGTAGTCTGTTCGTGCTACATAGAGGTGTATTTATTGTAGTGGTTTGTGTTGTGCGTTTCCCTTCTTACAGATCCAGAGCAGCTGTTTATAGCCTCAGAACAAACAATTCCTTTAGGTGAAGAAGAACTCCCCGTGCTCTGAGCAGCACAGCGCGGTCCGACTGAAGCCCTTCCCATCAGAGGAGGTCAGATGAAGACTTACGCCTTTGTTGCTTAGTTTTGGAATAGATACTCCCTAATAACTCCGGTTTCCAGGCGATGAGACGGGGCCTTCCCACAACAAACTGTCACATCCTGGAAGCTGAGCTGCTTTTGAGAAAAGCAGGCGGAACAAGCTTTCCCTCCGCAGAGGAGCGCTGAGCCAGTCCCTGCACAGCAAGGATCGCACCGAGCTGTGAGCACAGGAAGGAAATAGCGAGCGGAGTTTTAAAGCACCTGTTTTAGGAAGACACCTTGGCACCTGGTTTTCGGCAACAACAGTGTTACCGATAAGCAGAAGCCAGGACTGGATGGATTTCGTAGCAGGAAGGCTGTTTCTGTAAGAAGCCACTACTGGGTAGAGCCAAAGATGTACCGTCAGCTTGCGCTTGGCAGCTCGATGGAGGGAGTCACCCCCGCCTTGTCTCCCTGCGTGTTTTTCTCCACCTGTGCTGGAGCGCGAGGTGACAGCGTGCAGTCGGCAACCGCAGGCATGTCCAAGGGGGGGCTTAGTATTCTTTTATCCTAAATCAACAGCCCCTCTCTGTCCCATGCCTTCCTCGGTCTCAAAATTGAAAAGGAAGGACGGGAAAGATTGTTTTCTGTGTTTTCAAAAGCCAATCATCACATCAACCAGGGTTTTCTTAAAAAAAAAAAAAAACCCACCACAATTCCTCATTATGTACAAAAGCCGGAGAGGCACTTTTCCTTTTAGGATATTTTTTGCTCTCCTCAAGAAAGCTGTGTTCTCTAAGAAGTTGGCTCCAGACTACGTGTGACTCAAGGATTGTTAGATTATTGTTGCCTGTTCTAAACATGACTCATGGAAACAAACAAAACGAGCGGAGTGCTTAGGGAGACCTTGCTGGCAAACATCACCTTTTTTTTCTTCTTTTTTTCTTTTTCCCCTCCAAGTGAGATATTTTTAAGTATCAGCAGTGCAAGTTCAGTGCTAAGAGTTGCAAAATTTGTATCATCTAATTCTTAATCAAACTGCCCGGGTAGATTTCCACATCCAACCCACATCTTCACAAGCCCAGTTCTGCTAATGGGACAGGGCCAGAAAGTTCTTCTACCAGAAAGTTTCTCCATGTACCCCAGGATCTGCTGCTGCCGACGCTGAGATTGTTCGAGCCCTCACAATGCAGCGTGGCAGGTATAAAGAATTCCCTGAACTGTGTCACAGCAGGGCCCAATCTCAGCAGCGTATTTTGAGGACGCCCTCTAGAGCTTTTAGGGATAGTTTCCCATCCACCATCTCCAGCAGCGCGGGGGCTAAAGCTATGTATGACCTTTGACAAGGAACCTCTGTCTTAGATTCCTGCCTTTGTTGAGGGAGACTTGATCCTTAATTTCCTCTTCCTTGGTAATTGCCGTAATCAGGGTAGGTGGGACAGTTCCTCCTGATGAGGTGGTTTTCCTGGAGCTTACAAAGTGGAATATTCACCCAGCAGGGAAGACCACAATGCCGTAGCCCCTAAATAGCAAAGGGAGGGGGGAACCTGAGTTCCAGTCTCTGCTCCAGTGAGTGCTTGGATAAAACATTAACTAAAGCAGCAGCTGGAAGAGACTGAAGCACAGACGCTGTCATGGGCCTGCTGAGGGTTTGCTCCTCACAGAACAGCCCGGCTTCAAAGGAAGGAGCAAGAGCCCTGCTCCAGAATAACCCAAACCCTCTGACGGAGCATTCGCGTCTTCGGTGAGAACCAGCAACAGAAGGAGGAGATGCCTGCACTGAAAGGAGCATCTCACGCTGTGGGGTCGTGATTTGACTGCCGCCTCCAGGAACATCCACAAGCTCCAACAGGAAGCGTCTTGTTTACCAAGAAAGCTTTAAAAAAACCCTACTGCTGCAGGCGGGCGCTGTCAGGCAGGGCCGCTGCCTGGGTCATAAATCGGAGCGCTGCCTCGCAGCGCAGTCCGCGAGGACTGAGAGATTCGTAGGCAAAACAGCATCTGTTGTGGCAGGTGCTCCCATTTCACAGCAAAACAGGAAGAAAACCAAACCGTAGCAGGCGGAGCCGTAGAGACGTGTGCCTGAGCCCCTTGTCCAGGCAGGAGGCAAGGTGGCTTCTCAGGGACTGTCCAAACATCAGCGCCAGCAGAGTCCCCGGGGCAGCATCACGCGTGAGACGGGTGAATTCCCACAGACAGGTCATTATCAGCAGAACCTCTGGAGACATCTCTGCCGTGCCGGCAGCCAGAGGGACTCGGCTCTGGCCAAACCTGGAAAGCGTACCCTAGAGCAGCCATGGGCAAAGGCAAAGCGATACGTAGATCAGTTGTATCCCCAGGAAAGCTTGGAGCAAAGCAGGAATGACAATTTTCACCACAAAACATGTAGAAAAAACCCCTACCTCATTATTTTAATTTCCCGTTAAGACTCCAGAGGCAGTGGAGGCATCGCTGTACCGACCACTCAAAGCAACAAGGATTTTCCGTGGTGTCCCACCGTGTATCCTTTCAGTGTACGCCAGGTTACTTGCAGCAACTGTGTGCAGTTCGGCTGAGGGACTCTGGTCAGCCTGGTGAAGCCAACCAGCCAGTCATGAAAAACTATCACTGGTCAAGGAAACACGGAGCTGTAAGTGGAAAGCAACTGGAAACAGAACACCCATTGCCACCCAGCGCAGCTTTACAATGCACTGGGAACGCAAGGTAAAGGGCTCCCCATCCGCGACGAGGAGATTGAATTGTTTCCTGAGGATACGTTGTGCGTTTGGAAGTGAGTTTTATCGGCTGAATAAGTGCGTCCTTGTGTTACAGCTCAGTCGTGGATACAGGGCTATTTCAACCAAAACCACCGAATGCGTTTCCAGCCCCAGCTTGGTGCCGGGAGGAATACGCGCTCCACTGAGCCTGGGCTGGCAGGTAGGCTTTGGCTGCCAGTCGCTCCCAGATGATGGCTCAAACTGTCACGTTACCAGGAAGACCTGGGGGCGGTGTCCTGTCGCCACAAGACAGACTTGCCCTCGAGCCAGCACCAGCCCTCCTGCAGCGGACCCCCAGCGTCGAGGCAAGATGCAGAAGAGCGGCTCTGCCGATTCTTTGTATGTGGGAGGCTTCAAAGAACATCTGACAACTTGTTACTACACACGCAGGTTTTGGCATCTATCCCTTTTGCTATCCTGATTGATTGTAAAAAAAAAAAAAAAGAGCATTAGTGTAATTTTTCAGCAAAGAACATTTGCGAGTATGCTTTATGCCTGCGTGTGTATACTCATGGTTAGAGAGAGAGAGAGAGAGTAACATCCAGGAACATGAAGAAAACTGTGTGATGGAAAACAACTGTGGATATGCCCAAATAAAGCCTACCTGTTGTGTCATGTCTTGATGTTCTTTCACTTTCCAGTGAACGCGGCAGCGCTGTGAGCCAAAATTGTTTGTTCTCTCCAGCACCTTTAAAACTGCAGTTCCTGGCTTCTCAGTCAAGCTTCCATGTGTATTTTAAGTGTCAGTCTCTGCGAGGTAGGCTTTGTGGTGCACGGAAGTTCTGCCAACAGTTCTCGCCCATCTTAGTTGCTCATTCAGTGCCGATTCCTGGTGACTAGAACAGAATAGAATAGACGGTTCCAGTTGGAAGGGACCTACAATCTTGGAGTCCAACTGCCTGACCAATTCAGGGCTGACCAGGAGTTAAAGCACGTTGTTCAGGGCATTGTCCAAATGCCTCTCAAACACTGGCAGGCTTGGGGCATTGACCACCTCTCCAGGAAGCCTGTTCTAGTGTTTCACCACCCTCTTGATAAATAAATGCTTCCTTACATCCAGTCTAAACCTCATTGAGTGCGGCTTTGAACCATTCCCCCGTGTCCTATCACGGGAGCCCTGNGGAGCCCTGAGAGAAGCGGTCAGCCCCTCCCTCCTCAGGAAGCTGCAGAGAGCACTGAGGACGCCCCTCAGCCTCCTGGTCTCCAAACTGGACAAGCCCAAAGTCCTCAGCTGGTCTTAATGGGACATTCCTTCCAGCCCTTTCACCAGCTTTGTTGCCCTCCTCTGGAGGCATTCAAGGACCTTCGCACCCCTCTTAAATTGTGGGGCCCAGAACTGCAGACAATATTCAAGGTGAGGCTGCACCAAGGCTGAACACAGCGGGATAATCCCCGCTTTTGCCGGGCTGGCTGGGCCGTGTTTGATGCGCCCCAGGATGCGGGTTGCCCTCGTGGCTGCCAGGACACACTGCTGGCTCCTGTGGACCCTGCTGCTGACCAGCACCCCCAGATCCCTTTCTGCAGGGCTGCTCTACAGTCACTCCTCTCCCAATCTATATTTCTCCCTGGCATTACTCCATCCCATGTTCAGAATCTGGCCTTTGGCCATAAATTTCATCCCATTGCCCAGTGCTCCAGTCTATCCAAATACAATCATAGAATGGGTGAGGTTGGAAGGGACCTTTAAGATCATCAAGTCCAACCATTAACCNCTCCAAGGCATCGTGTCCTTCAAGGGAGCCAACAGCACCTCCCAGTTTGGTACCATCAGCAAACCTGCTAATGGCGCATTCAACGCCTGTGTCCAGATCGTGGATAAACACCTCGAACATCCTGGGGCTCTGGAGCTGAGCCCTGAGGAGCACCGCTGGCAACTGGTCCCCAGCCAGATGTTGCCCCATTCGCTGCAGCCCTTCAAGCCCTGCCGCTCAGGTCCAGGCGGAGCAGCCAGGGCCTCGCTGACTATTCTCTCAGAACACGTGAAGTATCGTCAGACCTGAGGAACGTAAGAGCAGAGAACAGGGAGGCAGGAAGGAGGAGAAGGCAGGGAAAGACCGGAACAAAAGAAAGGACCAGGACAGAAACCTGAGGGGCACCAGCTCTCAGTGCTGGGGCAACGCTGGCAACCGCCCAGCCCTTAAAGCAGAACTGAGATTAATTCAGACTAGAGGTGAACGTTGAGTCAAAACCGCCTACCTGGCGTACTGCCTGCCTTGGTTTGCATCGCTTGTAATTAACCCAACGCAGAGTTCACTGTGCCCCGTTCAAAGTGTTAACGAAGGGCTCAGCCCACTGCGGCCACGGAGAGACCTACCCCCAGGCTCTGGTGGCGTTCTGCTCGGCTTTGCTGTGGCCCCCGCACGGTTAGAGAGGGCCTGGGCATCTCCAGAATGGGACAGAAACATGACTGCAGGCCCCATTTGTCTAAGGCGAGAGGAGAGGAGGAAAAGCAGCGCAGATCGTCACGCTTGGAAAACACATTGCTCAGGAGTGGCTGCCCCTGCTGAACAGAAGACCCCAACAAGCCTGTGCTGTGTCCAACAGCGAAACCTCCGGAAGCTCTGAACCGTGCCTCTCCCTCCCGTGCAGCACGCAGGACACCTGCCCGGAAAACCCTTAGGAGCAGGCAGCCCGGACAGCACAGCTCACCGCTGGGCCGAGAGCTCGGACGGCAACTGCGCCCCATGGAGCACCCACAAAACGGCACAGGGCGCAGAGGGTGCCTCCCGGAGCCCTCAGCAAACAAACCGCAGCGTGACCCCAGAAACGGCGCCCTGCCCACGCACAGGGAAGAGCCCCTTCTGGGAAACCAGGTTTCTAGAAACGGCCATTCTATTCTTTACACATCCAAGACTGAAAAATCCATCCACCAAGAACAAGATCACTCGAGTGAGAATCCAGTAAGGTAACTCGGACACTGGAGGAAGACCACCAGGGCAGACACAGCACCCCTCTACTGCTTGCGCTGGCCAGTCACACACAGCAGATGAGAGACATTCCGAGAGCCGGGCGGTGGGGAGCGTGGGGCGCCCTCCGTGAAGAGAGACGGGTGCAGCGTTTGAGCAGGAGCACGTGGAGGGGCGGCTGCTGCTGCTGCGGCAGAAGATGGTGGTGCTCAAGGAATGAGCACTGGGTCGGGGCACCAGGGGAGCGACCCAAGTGACAAGCTGCGGAAGGACAAAGAGGCACAACGTCGTTCACACTGTCAGGCAGATCCGTCGTACTTCCCTGGGCCTGAAGGGGTTGGATTTTCTAAGGCAGGCTGCCAGTTGGTCACATCTGCCAAAACCAGCAAGAGATGAGGAAGAATAAGTTCCTACCGAAAGCTCGAGGCCCCTTTTCCACCCTGGTCTCATGATAATTGCCTCAAGCAACTGAACAGCGGTCATGGAAGACAATACTCTCTGCCTTGAAAGGAAAAAGCACACTGGACAGAATTCGGATAAAACTCCAAATTAGGGCAGATTTACAAGGGCTCAAACTAAGCCGTTGCAAGATTTTCTTCAAGGCAGCTTGTGTAGGGGCAGGTCGTGCCTCCGTTACCCGATGTTCTGTGGTACTAACCCACCAATAACCCAACACTGGTAGGGGCACACCACGCAAGCGCGATGACAGCAGTTATCTGTCAGCTCTACACACACTCTGGAAGAAGTAAACCGAGCACGAGAGAAAGCAAGTGTATCACAGGCCTCGGGAGAGCAACCTGAGTTCCGTGTAAATTATAAATACAATTTAAATGAACCCATATTCACTCAATTGGCAACACACGAATGGAATTCCCAAGCACAAAGTGAAGAAAAATTTTGTTTCAGTTCGTTTATTATGATAACGTTGTTCAGAACATCGATAAACATTGCACTGAAGTGTGGGTCACTGCGCCCAGGAGAGTCCAGTCCTAACAAACCCCACTCTATCGATATGGTCACAGATTCGACAATTTAAAACACGCTACCTCATTAGTGATTGAGCTGCTTAACAATCAAGTATTCCACATCTTTAACGTAAAAATGAAACAAATGATCGAAGAGAGTTTTCCCACCCTCAAAATAAACCAACATTTTAACTTTCATCTGGAAATAATTAACACTGTAAAAACTATCCAAAACGATTCCATTCTGTTCAGCAGAATTTAACTTTGGAAACTCAAACTTCTTCAGGCAAAAGTGACACTTTAAAGGCATCTCAAATTCGCTGTGTACTTCTGATGTTCCATTACGAATTTGCGTTACAGTCATTTAAACAACTCGCATCCATATGACAGCATTTTCTAGAAGACTTGTATGAAATACCAACATGAAATCTCATCTCTTGTCTTTACCATGAGTGGATTCAGAGTTTGCTTCAGAAGTTCTATGACAGAGTTGACACAAGTGTTAAAACTTTTCCAGCTGAAAAAAAAACCAAAGTTGTTTTAAAAGGAGTATACTGATGGCTGGAAAGGATACACGAGCCAAGATTGCACATGCGATTGTATACTCTTAGTACTCTTAGGGATGAGAGCCCAACCTTTTGAAGTACAAAACGTGCTTGGTACAGTTTAAAGAAAAAAAAAATGATCCAGAAATGTGTACCACTGAAGTTACTGATCTTTAAATCACTGTTGAAATGGGTAATGTCCAAGTCACTAACAAGTTCTGAACTGTAATGTTCCTTACTTATTTCCCAGGCAGGTGTCGTTGACTCAGCCTTTGACACGGTTCCAACGTCCGGAGGAGCTGCATCTTCACCACCACAGTCTTAACAGGGGTGTGCTCGCGCCTCCGGACACACACACTTACAAGTTCCTCTTTCACAGAAAGAACGGTTTCGCTTGTGCTCGCTTTAAATCAGTGTAGCACAACTTGGTCTCCAACGTTACTTTCAGGCCGCTTCTCTCAACTCGGGTAACGAAGGACAGGCTAACGCCTAGTTCTTATTTACTCCACTTCCTATTAGTATGGCAGCACAAGCCCACTTGATAGTAACGAGATGTCTTTTCTAGAGTCAGTAAAGTGCCCAGCAGTCCAAATTACAGGGGTACGTGACGACAGGTACAGTGCCCCCATGGCCTATCCCCAAACGGGGCTAACAAACAATCTGAATAGCTTTAAATACCAGCAGATTTAGAGAAAGAAAACAACTCCCTGCCCCCCCGCCGCCACCCTGCTCATATCAGAAATACTCAAGAACACTTTTACATTTTATCAAAAAACAAATATCAAAACTGTAGCTATTACAGAGCAAAAAAGCACAATTTTCAATGAAGCAACTTTTCTGGACATGCCTATAATGTTATAGGTTAGCAGAAGGAGGAGCTCTCTAACCACGCAACCCCCATGTCCATACCAGCGGAAGTAATATTCCTTTGGAGATACACCTGACACTATTTTTCCACACTGGCTCATTTACTCAAGTCCCCTCCTATAATTCCACAGCTTATCTTTATGACAGTCTGAAAAGATGGAATGGAACTGAAATGAAGAGGAAAAAAACGAATCAAGTAAAAAAAAGTCACCCAAGAAAGATACAGCTGAACCTTGGTAATGATCTGCCCCGTTTGGAAACCCATCACAGTTTCATGAAGTGCTTCTATTTTTACAAAGCCTGTGTAATACCAGGGCCACTAAGTCTAAGTTAGGCATGGTAAAGAAAATTTTGACATCCACAGCAGACTGTTTTAGGAGAGGCAGCTTCACTCCCTTTATGTAAATTAGAATCTTTAGAGAGTATTTCATCTTGTAATTAAAATATTTTACTATGTTGGATTATTTATTTATTTTAAAGTATTTAAGTGACTTAAAAGCTCAAATACCATTGATATTCAAAGCACTTGGTGATCATGAAATTTCAGTTTCTAATGAAACCTATGGCATAAAAGGCAAGAAAGGGGAAAAAAAAAAAAACCAGAATGACGTTTGTAAGCTTCTGAAAGAAAAAAAAAAAAAAGGCAGTAAGAGCAACATATCCTTCGAGTTGAATCCTGTGAAATCCACGTGACCACTGAGTAGATTGGTAACAGGAACCAGAATTTATAAGGGTTTTATAAGGGAGAAGAAATTATCCCCCCAAGCAGCTCACCAACTAGCGTTAGCTGGCATTACACCACAGCTGTGGGTTAAGCCTACTCAGTCTGATAAAGGAAAGAAACTATTCCTGGGGTGGGGGAGCAAAATCCTCTAAATGTACTGCTGTGCAGGCAGTGAAAGAGAGAGAGCTCCTTCCCTGCATTCAGCCCAAGGGAGCCGAAGCAGAAGGGCTTGGCTTGCCCAAGCTGTCCCTGAGAAGAGCAGCCCTGGCGCAGGCACCGCAGTGGGGAGCCGTATAAATGCCTTCTAAAGATCACTCACACTTCTGGCTCCCACTGGGAGCTGTGTACAGGGGGAAGAGCTCACCCCGGAGCCTGGTGGAAATTCTGGATGTTGCCCCTGGAAGGATCTTTAACAGCTCCAGGAACTTACTAAAGGAGTGATGGAAAAGACTCTGTCCAGAGAGCCCAGGACTCACGTTTAAATGATGTTTAAATGACTGTAGTCCTTAAGCCCTCCGGGCTGGTGGAACGATACACTCTCACCACAGACTTGTCCAAAGGAGGGTAAATGCACTAACTCAACTTAAAAAGCAGAACTACCTTCGCCTTCAAGTATTTTCTGGAGAGAGAAATACTAGCTGCTTTTACAGCTGATAAATACTAGAACTTGGAATGCAACTTGTTCGCAGGCTCTGATCTGAACCTGAGGAATGACCAGCATGATGTTTATGAATAACCCAAAACTTAAAAAAAGGAGAAAAGAACAGAAAGGTTTTTTCCTGCTCTGCAGCATTTAACCATTCTCATACCTGGAATCTCACTATTGAGCTGCATTTCCTTCCAGCTACTGAAAACCTGCAATACAGAATGCTGGAAAGACATGCAGTAGACAATTAAAAAATTAAATACATCATTTTTTTTTTAGTATTACAATTCCCTGAATATAATCTGTACATACGTTTTACTGGCCTACGCAGCATACACATACATATGCATCATCTCTGTGTTGAAAAAGGAAATCCAAATGCCAGCTCCCTAACTCATACAGAAGTGTTCGAGGTTTTTCTGGATGAAGTTGAACGTGACACAGTGCAGCCTGAAAACAACAAAAGCCATACAAGTATCTGAAGACAAGTTTCATTGGAACAAGCTCATGAAATAGTTAGTGTTGCACGTATAAAAAGTAATAAGCAGAGTTAGTTTGAGCGTGAATTGTACAAGCACGGTCTTGTACATATGACAAAAGGCATATTTACATTTAAAGAGGGATTTTATGTCTTCAGAATCCATCAGGCTAATGACATCTACACAATTTCTGTATTTCAGCTGAGAAAGAGCACACTGGTCCTAAGTTCTGGCTCCTTTCAAGAACGGCCTAATTGCCCATCTGAACATTAGACCACATTTCTTATTAATAGGTCTGACATTCTATTTGGCAGTTTCCATACGCTTTTTGGCTTCATTTTAGAAAATATACTATTAAGACTAATACCAAAAAAATTAATAATCATCTATGTTTACAATAAGGTCTGTATTGATGAAAAAGCAAAATCATAGTTTACCTCAGCATTCAGTTATCCTGAAGCACTTGGGTACCATGACCACCAATGACAGGCCAATCTCAAGTGCCTTAGGAGACCATAAAGACAATAAAGAAACAAACAAAAAAGTACCACCACCCCACCCCCCACGAAAAAAAAAAAAAAGCAACTTTGCATTTTCTTTGTTTTAAACCAACAAAGTTAAAGTGATTTCTTTAGTAAGACTTATGGTACCAGTATATAAATTAGCATCTTCGTTAAGAAAGTTCTTCACATTTAAACTAAAGTTGAGTAGCTGAATATGAAATTCCATCTCTAGGCGAGAAGTATTTTTCAGGCCAGGTCATCCATGTTAAGGTCTGGAAGAGGCTCTCTCCAATAGCAAAAGGAGCTGAATTCTGGGCATGGAAATGCCGAACTCTGTTCTTTATTAAGCAATGGGAACACATGTTCCACAAGCTCACTTAGTCTGTAATACCTATATTAAAAAAGAAGAAAGACCATTATTTACTGTCTAGTCACTGTTCAACCGTAGCCAAAAAGGAGCTTTAGAAGTCTAGACCAGAAAGCTATAGTCAAATAAGGCACCACTACTGCAGAAGCGATTTCATTTTTTTTTCAGCAGTTTACTTTTCTTTTTGAAAAGCTTCAGTTAAGTATCCAAAGCTGTAAGTCTCTGGCAAATAAGATTTTCACGTGCTGTATGAAATAGGAGATCGAATCACGGTCATAATTGCAATTATTTCATAATCTCATTCCTAAATACTTTCTTTAGCTGAAATAACAAAAATGATCTTACGAAGATTTGTTTCCCTTAGTCCGTTCTTGGATCAGTTCACCCTTTGGATTCACAGTAAATATTCTGCAGTCTGGAACTCCCACTTGCATGTAGGCATATACATCCTGCAAAATGCATGAACAAAAGCACGGGCTTCAACATTCCCTTATTGAACATGATACAATAAATGATTTCCTGAAGGAACGAGAAAAGCTGATCCAAAAAGGGTACAGTAAAACTGTCACTTAAAATGTCCCCTAAACAACAGCCAAAAAATAAAACAAAGAAATCCCCCCAAACCCATTCATCCACCATAACAAAACACTCCTCCCAACCCCAACCCCTTAATTCCTGTTCCCAAGCCTGGGACCACAAACACGCACAAAATCTATACCACACAATACCACTTCTTGTGAGAATATTCCTCTTAGAATAGCCTCTCCCTAGCTTAATTACGATAGCATTGATCTGTAGAAAAAATACAGGAACCACACAATAGGAAAAAGGATTCAAGACTGAGGAGCACTGAATTAATACCCTTAGGTTATAAAGCTGTCAAAAATACTGAAAAAGAATGTGCAAAGGTGGAACATATTTAATAAAATCTTGAGAATATTAACACATCTTTAACATTTATTTTTTTTTTTTAATACAAGCAGTTCTAGTATCTTTTATTTAAGGTATCTGCATGTGGGTTTTCCTGACCAAACCCATAAAAGCACCAGTGCTCCCACTTGCTTATTCAAATTCCAACAGATACAGAATGAAAAGCCTATGTCCGTTGCTTCCCAAGTATTTCATGCATTTTAACCCTTCAATTCGAAAGGGGAAGACTTACATTAGGCCTGTTTCCAAAAGCAGCATAGAAAGGCTGTTTACTGGGAGCAAACAAATTCTTGATATCATTCAAACATTCGATTTTGAACTTTTCAGGCTTCTTTTCTATTACTTCCCTAAAATAAAATTTCAACAGTCAAATTCTAAATCATGGTTTCATAGAGGGTATCCTCCTACCCCCACTTATCTGATATTTATATACTCATTGCTTCCTGTTAATTTATTAGTGCTCATGGCTAACATTGGCAGTTATACAGACATTGGTCAGTAATTTTCCAAGAATGTCCCAAGAGACAATAAAATAATAAAACATTCTCTTGTTTCCAACATCCATAGTAAAAAAATACGTGAGTAGCCTGTGCCGAGGCTAAGGGAATGGGATGAAGTTCCCAGTTGCGAATACAGCTTGTGAACTGCTTTTATTGTAGACGACCATCTGAATCAGCAGACCGAATCAAGTACACACCGGCTTGTTAGAACTCCTGTCTCTGACAGAAGAGGGTGGGAAAGCCCATTACGGACCTTAATGGAAGTTGCTGTCATTGCTAGCCGTAAATCAGTTGCTTTTACTAAAAAATAAGCAAAACCAAGAAGACTTTTCCACTATTAGCTCATCCCACCAAGAACAGGCAGACTATGGCTGGTTCAAAACATCAACAGAGTTGAACCACAGCTTAACTCCATATTTCTTTTTTAGTCGTCACGTACGGAGCCCACCCAATGCTGCAAGATCTTTTAGAACAATAGCCTGTATCTCTATCTTGTGTAGTAGCACTCACTACAATCTTTGCAGCTATACCTGCAAAGACAAAATTGTACTGGTATAAACAGAATCTAGAGGAACGAAGAAAAGGGAAAATGAGCTGCTTTGTGACTGGTGTTTTGTGGTTTGTAACCACTTCTAAGATGCCCACAGAAACACGAGTATACTGCAAGTGGAATAGCTTATAAATGATCACTAGAGGGACATCAAGTCTCAGTAGCAAATCCATCACCCAGTGGAACATTTGGTTACGGCTAGAGTGATTAGCATGCCAAATCTTTCTAATCTGCTTCTTTCTCTGAGATGGAGAAGAAAGGGATGTATGAAATCCCACATGCTTACCTATGAAAGGCAGAAAACAAACTGCTGGGGGACAACATGAGAGGGCCCCTGGGGAGAATCGTTCCTTTGTCATTCACCCAGTGCAGGTATCCTCTGGTTATATCTGCCATCCCAATGGCACGGGCGGAACAGTACAAAAACTTGTAGCCGTTTCTAGAAAAGAATTATCAATTTAGTTCATATTCCTGCTGAAGACTTTCCTCGCCAACAAAAGTATATGGTTATAGCAATGTCCGGAGGCACCAGTTTAAGTATTGACTCGTGGCAGTGCGCTGCACAAACACATAGGAAAAGATTGTTCCACTGGTAAAAAAAAAAAAATCAAGGTGTATAATAACTTAAATACATGATTCAATCAAAACTTGGAAAGAGGAATTGCAAAAAGAACAGGGCTGGCAATAATAATGTGACACAATTACATAGACTAGATCGTGTTTAAATTAAGTGCCACATCGGTTTTGTCCAGCTTCTTTCACCCCAGCTGTAGAATTATAGCAATTATTTAAATTATCTGTATCACATATTATTGGATGCCAGATGATCTGTCTTGATTGTTGGATTTTTCCAGATTGTTGGCAGAATTCACAGAGCAGAGTGAAGGATGGATACCAAGAAGCATTCATACAGCCCCTCAATGAATTTTCATTCAACTTGGCAAACAATTCCAAAAGTACTCTTCTATTATGCACTGAATACAAAAGTTCATGTTATCTCCCATGGACTGCACGGGGCCACAGATTAAATTCAGCTGGCCAACAGCAGATTCTAATACCCCAGATATTTTGGGGGAAAGAAAGGCTACTAAACTTAAAATCAAAGATACAAGTTGATTATTTTAAGTGGACTGTGAAGTGTTTAACAGTTGATCATCCCGTGTTCCTCCTCAGTAGCAAGTATTGTTTCTGGCATCACTAAATTTTTGAAAAAAATGCTTGATAAACAAAGAACCAAATCTGGAAGGGGAGGAGATACATAGGTTTATTGTGGTTTAAGTTACTGGCTATATACCTCTCAGATGAACAGTACATTTATAAGGGTGTGGTTCACAACACTTTCAAACTAAGCAAACACCCCGCCACTGCCGCAAAGGGGAAGGCACATGGGCTGCCTCTGCAGGTTCCTGCAGATCACAAGGTGAGCATGTTCAGGTGACTAACCCAGAGAGAGGAAGGGGAAATTGCCGTTATGCTGAATCACTTTTCTACTGCTTCACTGAACTGCATCGATTTATGTCAGAAGTACAACAAAGTGACAGAAAACTTGAGCCAAGCCACCAGCCTTCTCTTTGTGTCAGTGGCAAGTTGTTTATTAGGCTTGTTTCAGAACATGAGATCTATCCTAAGGAACATTCCCTTGAGTTTGGCAGCAAACTTCGCTGGGTAAAGAACTGGCTGGATGACTGTGCCCAGAGAGTGGTGGTAAATGGAGTTAAATCCAGTTGGTGTCCGGTCACAAGTGGTGTCCCCCAGGGATCGGTGCTGGGGCCGGTTCTCTTTAATATCTTTATCAATGATCTGGACGAGGGGATCGAATGCACCCTCAGTAAGTTCACAGATGACACTGAACCAGGCGGGAGTGTTGATCTGCTGGAGGGTAGGCTGGCTCTGCAGAGGGATCTGGACAGGCTGGATCGATGGGCTGAGGCCAATGGCATGAGGTTCAACAAGGCCAAGTGCCAGGTCCTGCACCTGGGTCACAACAACCTCAAGCAGCGCTACAGGCTCGGGGC
>VXBO01005573.1:22017-44335 GCA_013400135.1 Rhinoptilus africanus
CCATCCCTGGAGGTGTTTAAGAAAAGGGTAGATGAGGTGCTGAGGGACATGGTTTAGAAGTGGTTTTTGTCAGGGCAGGTTAATGGTTGGACTTGATGATCCTAAAGGTCCCTTCCAACCTCACCTATTCTATGATTCTATGAAACACATTAAAACACAAAATATTTATCCATTGGAAGAACACAATTCAAGTTTGAATTTACACTGTACTATGTTTGTAATAGGCTTTGTGATTAACCTGAGTTGGTGGTAACAGACATTATGCATGGCTGCATGTGTTGAGAAATTACTGCTATTATGGTTCTCTTTTGTAGTCACAACAATATTACATACAGTTTTCAAGAACTAAAATGCAGAATCAAACATTTAAGAGAACGAGTGAAAGTGGTAGCTTCCATTTCTGCTAAAGTATACATTTGAGGGGCAGGGGGGAAGTTTTGTTTGTGAAAGAAGCAGCTCACTTCCCAACATTTAAACCAGCAAGTTGTTAAAATTGCATAATTAACAGCAATCTGATTACCTGCCCATTAATTCACAAATTCTAGAAAACCCTAATTGCTTCATAGATTACATACTCACTCATTTATGGAATGATAGAGTTTTGCAATGCCCTGATGAGTCCAGTCCTTGCCAAACTGAGGGAGGATATGTCCTAATGCATCAGACCTGAAAGCAAAATCAGAGATAGCGGGGACTAAGTATATGAGTTTTGTTACAGACAAGCACTAATGAATATACAATTTATAATGAGTATCTACAGAAGAAATACCTCTGCAGAAGGTCCTAACCATTTCAAAAGTGAATTGGTAACTACTCCGGACAGAGCAATCAGTGGGGCCATTCAGCCCAAGTCAGTTTCCAAGTTAACCTCTGGCTGCTAAACCTGGAGAAGTCTAACTGAAAGGGCAACAGTCACATGATAAATTTTATCACCTTTGAATTTTTCTTTTAAAAGACATTTTCTAGCTTGCTGTAAACGCAGGTACAAATAAAAATCAAAAGCAACAAGTTTTTTCATAAGTGTTAATGAACATTCTTTAACGGTCTTGAATCAAGTTTCTTCATCTAATTTTGAAAAGCAGGATAGGATCAATAAAGCAAGATCTAAAAAAATCAAAGAAAAGAACCTAATGATACTTACTTGGTTATTGTTCCATCAATGTCTGATATGATGATTTTATCATTCCAGTTCCAGAGATATATTGTTCCTTCACAACGGCAAGTCCCTTGATACTGGGTTGTAATACTGAATACAACATCATTAGGGCCATCTCTGAGTTTCAACTTTGCCTTTAGAATAAAACAAAAAAATTGAAAATATAAGTTGCCTGCACTATAACATTTTTAGAATCATGAATGAGCTACAGAAAATGGCCCATATACTCTTCTTATCTATTCTGATTGACTCATCAAGACGTGAATCCTGGTTTAACACCGTCAGTTTTACTGGCAGTTTCTTTTGTAGTCTGGGTACCTGTACTTGCCCATAGCTCCTGTATCTGCTTACAGCAGCAGATAATCTGACTCTCTGCTACATTAATTCTTGCTATTACGGTAGACTTACAGTACTATCAAATGGAATTCCTCATTTGCTACAGTGAGAAACAGTATTTTCTACTTAGTGGGTGCTTTCCTCAAAATCTTTTCCTGATTAAGATCATACTAGCTCGTAAGGTAGACTGCCATGAATAAACTGCATACCAATTTAAATGTACATTACTAGACTGTTCAGATCCCAGAATATCCAAATTGCAGAATCCAATAATGCCACTTTTGGGGCAGCATCTTCATACAGAAGTTTGATTACAGAACTTCATAAGAAATTATTATTTTTTAACCCAAACACATATTCTTAAAAAACATAACAGGAAAATAATAAAAAATTCCCTGCAGCTGCCCACACTAGCATAGGAAAATACTTTAAATTTCTTTTTAAATTTGAAATTTCCCCGTATTTTTTTCTACAGCTAGAAAAGTAACCCAAAGATCATTTTTCAACTTTGTGAAATGTACTCGCTCACATGTTGCTTCTAAAAAAGCAGGAAAATTCCAACTCTTAGCATCAGAGTGGAAACATGAAGAATCCTATCTACAAGAAACACTTACTATTTGGTCCGAAGACAGCCTAAGTGACTTCTTATAAGATGTAATGTTCCCATGGGTTGGATGCTCTACTGGGGCAGAATCTATTTTCAGGGATTCCTTCAACTCCTGCGATGCTTCATCACTAGAAGAATCATCCTCTGGAGGTCTAGCATGACATCAACCAGAATAAATGTAAGCGACGACAGAAAATCCTTCTTTAATGCTGTCAGATTCCTACGCAAGAGTAATTTCTGCTTATGTTGAGGATTTACTACTAGCCTGACAGCACAGATTAACGAAGTCCATGGTCTAGTAAATGCCCAGATAAAGCTACTACATGCCAATAAACAAGTAAGACTTGTAACGCGTGGTAGCACTGGTGGAGCTCTAAACACTACTATTACTAGCTGGCCCCATGCATGATGGGTTTAGTAAAGACACAGTGTGAGGTGGTCACTAATACTGTGTTGATGAATTAAGTAAACTGCAGATGAAAAGGGATACTGAATAAGTAACAGGTTTGGGTTTGTTTTTTTTTTAACAGCTGCCACAGTTACTACATAATTGAAACAGTGGGTGATAAGTTAGTGAAGTAGCTCACCTTTTAAGGCTATTCAGACTTATTTTTCTGCTAATTAGAGATTTCAAGATTAAAAGCAGCTTTTAATTTCTCTGAAGTATTCCATCACAACATGTTTACTTTTTTAAATCTTAAAGATAGCAACATCATTTAAAAGCACCTCCATAAACTATGGGAGAATACGAAAATGCAAAACAAATTAACTAGACCGGGACACTTTTGTACTAAATACTGCTCAAACTCAACCGCAATCTTGGGCAACTTGTGCACTGTAATTAATACGGCTTTATTGTTCCAATCATTTAATGTTACAGAAAATTGCACATGGTTTAAATTATTCATACACTATTAGGCTTTAAAAAAAAGACAAACAATATCTCAGAAACAATACCACTATATTTACAGAGTAGTGGCCCATTGCTCAAGGTTACCATATATGTCTTTGTTGCTCTGTCAGTTCTGTTACGATTTAAGAAGTAAACACAATAGGATTTAGGAAATAAATGTAGTGTATTTGTAGCTCCTACAATGTTTGCTGCTACATTATTTTACTGAATTGTTTGCTAAACACATCTGGTTCCTCTTCAGTAGCGCAGAGGAAAATGTTTCTTCCCACAGTAAATTTCTACTGAATTCCTCATGGGGGGGGCAGGGGAAGACACTATTCAGTCCACAAAATAGTCTTCAGACAGGAACACACCTACTATTAACTTGCTCTTTTATAGTTGCTGGCAGTTCATTTGCTCTTTGCGTCTCAGTTTTCCCCTCTTTTGCCTCTGGTATCTAAAGCAACATGATAATAAAAAAACATTGACATTTTAAGCATTTTAAACTGATCCAAGTGAATTCATAGCTCACACTTACACAAATATCTATCAATATAGTACATAAAGTATATTAAGCCTCAGAATCGCTCATTCTGTAAGTTATTATTTATGCTTGTGAAGCAGTGATCCACTAAAGCTCTTTATTTCAGGAAACAAAACACATGCCAGGAGTTGAGAACTGCTAGTTTAACATCGTGAATTTAGCATTAGCGGAGCTGTCAACCTCTAAGCTTATAAAATTCACTGGTTTGGGGAGGAAGTAAATATAAGCTTTCTAAGCCTCGAGTATGTGCCCAAAATACGAGTAACATTGGGTGTCTCAGCATAACATTTATTATGCACCATAGAAGCTACTTATTTATTTGTGTATACGTTCCTAAGACATAACTGCAGTGACTGAAGAGTAGCTCTGACAACCGCTTATGCCTTAGAAGAAAGAATTTTAAGAATATTGTGCAGCAGATGAATACAATAAATTCTGTTGAAACCACTAGTAACAACAAATAAAGATGTGGTATTTAAGACCAGAGCAGCTACAGCTACCGCAACATTAAGTAACTCTCAGCTGGCAATCAGTGACACAGAGCTATATGAGCAGCATTCTGAGGCACTTCTGACAAATCACTTCTCTTTTTTTTCCATCATTTAACAGCTAAGGAAAGAAAAAAAAAGATCAAAATAGGTTTCAGTTACCTGTTTAGTCATGCTTTCTCTTTTGCGCCAGAACCACCACCTTCCAGACTTCTTTGGCATCTTTTCTTTAACCCAAGACTCAACAGTAGCCTGAAAAATTAGGTATATTTTTAATTTGTACAGAAAAACAAAATAAAGAGATAATCATGTGTTACTACACAAAAAATTCTTCTAAAAAGCATAGATGTATTTATTTACCTTAGGCAAGCTCTTCTGAAACACCTGCAAACTCAGAATCATTGGAGCAGCCAACGCCCAATTATAATACCTGTTTTAAGACATGTTATTGACAAGGTATTACAAAATCTGGCTACAGGTCAACAAGTATCAGCTTGTTGATATATTGAAACATGAAAACAAACTGTCCTTTGGTTGATTAAAATATATATTTGCTGCTAAAAACTAATATTAAAGTTTTCTGCAAGTTACTTTAATACATACAATTCAAAATCGGTGGTAATTGCTGAAAAAAACATCCCACCTCAGTTAAAGCTAAATTTAATGCAAATCTTCAGTTCCAAATCATTCTCTGGGACTGAGACGAATCCACCAAAAGCACAAATTGCAATGGAAGCTGAGAAATGCACTTTAAAGGGCAGATTTCAAATGAGATCTTCTATGACCTAATTACATAATATAGAGAATTTACCTGTTATAAATCCTTATTACCAAGTTAGGATTGTCTATGAGTCCAGGGTTTTCAGCAAATTCATGATAAGTAATAATATGTTCCATGAATTTTTCTGCAATAGAAGCAGATTTTAATTAAAAATAGTAATATAAAATCCCAAGATGTCCGATTAGTTTGTATCTAGGAAAATGCCTTCTGTCTTTTCAGAGTCTTTGCTGATCTTGCAACATCACTCAAGACATGCTAATACGGCCTACCTGTTAAGAGTCTTGTGACCGCCTCCTCAGCAACAGGGGAAACCTAATGCCACTTCATGAGCCATGGTAATTAGAATTAAGAAATTAGAAGAGGGATGATAAGGAGGAGGAAGGAATTAATTGAGTTCACAGGCTGGAAAAAGATAGCTATGCTTGTCTAAGCAAGTTTTCTTTAAAAATTATTATGGCAGGTAAGGGGCCTATATACTACGCTAACAGGGGAGGGGGAAAGATGTTGTCAGCTTTTCAAGGTTGTTCAATCACTGAATACTAATAGCATTTTCATGACTAGTGACTATACAGGTTTGCAGAAATTCGTGGTTTAGTGCAAGACCCCTGCAAGAAAGATAGAGTTTCTCCAAATCAAATCCAGTATTACTGCCACATTACCAGGAGAGCTGTTCTGAGCCTTTATTAATAAGCACGCAAATTTCACTTGAAGCATTAGAGACTGGACGACTATGTAATGTAATACTAGAAATGTTGCAGTACATGTTTATGAAGATTATGTGCTCCTAGAAGCTCCCTCAAAAATGCATACAACTTCAATATTAAAGTTAACCAGGCCATTAAGAGAGAAAAATCAGCTGGTAAGAACCTAAAGGTTAACAAACATTTAGGACAGGAAAAGTACAGCAGGAGAAGAGATGGTCCAACACAACAGTCAGGTTTTTTTTAATTGCTTTAAAAAAAACGAAAAACAACCCAAACCAAAAAAACCCAAACCAAGCAAAATTGTGGTATTTATATAGGACTAAAAGTAATTGCAGACAGAAACAAGAGTGATTGATCAGATACGGCATATGTAGTACAAAAAACAAGACAGACAGCTTCTCAAGACATCAAGTGCTCTTGATTAATTTGAGCTTACATTCTGCTATCTCTGCTTGGCAAATGATTGAGAATTTTAGAAAATGAAAGATTATCCATTCCCTTTTCTCAACATGAACATAGCAATAAGCCAAAGCTTTGCAAGGTGGGAATTAGAGCTTTCACGACACTTCACTTGTCTAGCTGCCTGAGCTTTATTTATTACTGTTTATGGTTTAGTTATCCACATACCTTTAGAAATCTCTCCATTTTCATTGAGACCTCCACAAAGTGAAAGTGTAACATCAGGCAAGTCCATGGCAGAATCAGACATGCACTCTGTACCACTATCAGCAGCAGCACTTCCTACTGATTGGGGTGACTGGGAGCCGGAAAGGTTATCTGACTCTGTCCACTGCCTGAAGCCCGGATCAGAATCACTAAAGAAAAAGAAGTCCACGTTTTCCATAAGCATTTCATTTGCAAAGAAAAGGTATAGATTTTAGGTTACAGAACACACTATATGATTACTGGAAAAATAAAAAAAAAGCATTTTGTGGTTGCATTTCTTTTAAGTACTACAACATTTTACAACATCAATTTAAAACTAACTGTGACAGATGCACACTCATCCACAACAAACACAACAAAAACCAGACACAAACACACACCCCCAGCCACTGGCAGACTGACAGTTTCCAGTTCTCCTAACATTCACCTAAATTGGGAAATAATTACATTTCTCTTGCCTGCAACGGAATTGGATTTAAATGAGGAAAAGATCCTCTGCATTCTATTTTTGCAGAACAATACTATGCTCATCCATCTTTACCAGAGCGCCATACAGTAAGAACAAAAAGGACATTGCTTGATGTTTAGAACACTGCATGTTTGGAAAAAATACAACAGAAAAGAAAGGTAGCCTTTCAAATAAAAAAAAAATCACATTGTCATCTAAGGTTAGTTATTAATTTGATCCTAACTAATGTAATCAACAAGTACTGAAAAGTTTACAAATTTAGTTTTAACATAAACCAATAAACACTTCTTCCTTATGAAGCTGTATTTTTACCAAAGTCTTCCTAGACAGTTTGTCTTTTGGAGAATGTTTTTTGAGTATAAAATCCTTTGATTTCACTAAAAGAAACCAAACAAGAGTGAATTTTGAGACTGAGCTGCCTTGCATGAAGATCTTGTGGCATTTTTTTGTTGTTAGTCCTTTTTGATATTTAAAAAAAACAGCTGGAAGTGATGTACAGGGCATGCAGCAAATCAACTGATGCGTGCTTTTTTATAGATAGCAATATGGCAAAATAGAGTACTGGTACAAAAGGAGTGTGCAGTTTAAACTTAACCTCCCCCCCTCCCCTTATTTGCAGAACATACAGATTCCACAAAGATGAAAACTCTCAGTAATGATGTTCCACCTGATCTTTTAATGTGTTTCTTGCCAAATCAGAAACAGATTTTCACAGTAAGATCAGTACTGATTATTCCACAAGAGCCTAGAAACCTGAAGTCCAAACTTCATCAGAACTGGCACATAAATACCTTAATCACATATTTAGTAACTCACACAGTGCAACTGCAATATAATCCTAGATCCATAGAACTGTTATTCAAAATTACCTTTTGGGAAAATAGAGCGCTGCAACTTCAGGTTCCAAAGCCTTTAGGTCCTCCAAGTAAATATCGTCAGGCCCCTGATGATGACTTCGCTTGTGTACCCCTGTTGATTTTAACAACTAAGATTACTAAGACGAAGCTATCCAGGCACATTAAACACAAATGTAATTGTGGAAAATTCAGACTTACTCGCAGCATTTATAAATCCAAGAGTTTAATTATAGTTTTATTCAGATCAGACTTCAAATTGCAAAAATTGAAAAGGCACGTTTATACTTTTTCTACTATGGCCTCAAATTTGGTAGGTGACACTGAAAGAAAGAATCAACAGCTTTATTACATACCTTTCTTTTTGGAAGGAGAGTCGACTTTTGCTATTGGCTTTGCTTCTGGTAAAGAGTCCACCAACAGCCTGGAATGATGATCAGCATCTAACGGCAATGGATCTTGTGGTTCAATGATTGCAGAAGCAAGAGAATCTTTAACATCCATCTGCTTAAGCAGAGGATGAGTTCTTGGCTCAGGTTTCAGTACTGTACAGACAGAGTCTTTCACATCATCATCATCTTCAACTTCATCAGAGCTGAGGATGACCCTAAAATGAGTCTTCTCTGATGGAGTAATGGTAGCTGTTCTGCGATGTTCCAATTTCTCTTTCTTGCTTATCTGAAAAACAAAATTTAGTCAATCCTTTCACTTCGCATCTTTGTTTTATTCTGGTTGAAACATTAAACTTGGACTCATGGTACAAGTCCTGGTCAGAAGTAAACTGTGCAAGAATTTCAACATGCATTTTAGCAACATAAAACATGTCCCACCTTATTGGCAAAGTTCCCTGCAACAGAAGCTTCTTACAAGAGTTTATTTACAAGTTCAGTAAAGAAACTGGCATAGAGGAAGTACTGACTTGACCAAACCATGGCAAGAAAAAGGCATAAGTGTGGATGTACCAGGGCTTCTGTCACCAGCTTTCATGTTAGATATCAAATTTACTCTATCAAGGCACACTTCCTCTGGAATTAAATAGAACTTAGCCTAAAATAAAGGAAATTAACTTCTAAAGTTGCTTTCTTCAGTTTCTCACTAAAAACTCAAAAATGTCAGATTTTTACTGCTGGGTTTTCTGGAATTACTTTTTGCTGGCCAGCTTTTGAACTCAGTAAATTCGACTGTCTGCCAGCCACAAGGGGGTGCTACTTTCCTATTTCAGCTGAATTATTCTGAAGAATAGCTGCAGATTTCCAATCCTCTCTTAGGACACAACTTTAGATATGCCAAAATTCAGTTCACAGAGTTAGAGACAATAAATAAATTTACCTTGGTTGATTCTGGGAATCCTCCCCATGTCCATTCCATGTGAGATTCGGATCTGAGCAAGCTCTCAGCAGGTTTAACTTCTAGTTCTGAATCACTTTTAGGGCAGACTGGCTCAGAGAAAGGGCTAGCAAATCAACAAGAAAAAAAAATAAAAGAAAAAAGAAAGCTACAGTGTTTAAAATGCATCTGTTGTGCAGCTACTGTTGGTAGAGTTTTCTACAGCTTAACAGAGCTCCAATTATTCAGCAACGTGGCAAGAAGCCCAGCAGGGTTTCCAGATAGCGAGAAATTAGGTTAAAACCAAAAATCACATTAAAGGACTTACAGAGTGATCACTCTAAACAGATTCCTCCACTATATGTGCAGTGTACATATAGCTCTCCCCTCAGCCCATGTTCCAGAACAAAATAAAAAAGTTTTTCTAGAAGTATGACAGAAATTAGCTGTAAGTTCCTTTCCTCTGTAACATCTGAGCTTGCTGCACCAAGACTTCAGTAATAAAAGTGCTGCAAACCTAACTCAGAAATGCACAAAACACCCATTCGTGATGCAGGGAAAACAGAATTAACAAGATAACATAGGAGAAGGAAGGGAGATTACTTGAAAACTTCCTTCAGATGTGTTTGGACTACATGACCTTTTAAAGTTCCAGCCTATTTCTCCTACAGCGGTTATTATCCATAAATCAGAAACAGATCTCTGAAATTATTTTAGCCAGAACTACTTTTAAGACAGAAGATCTGGCTCTACAAAATGCTAGAAAGGTGTGATTTCAAAATCATTTTGCTCTTACAATCTTAGGGAGGAAAGGAAACACAAGAGGTTGTTTTAAAGTAGCATTTAATGTTGGGACAGGTCCAAGTCTATCCTTTCTTGAACAGGGCAATTACATTGCGTATTATAGAAATTATGTTCTTTTTACACTTTCACATTCAAAAAGTATTGGTGGTGGGAGGGTGGGGTGTGTCTGTGTGAACTGCATCCAGTTCTGGGCTACTGTGTCCAGTTCTGGGCTCCCTGGTTGAAGAGGGACAGGGAACTGCTGGAGAGGGTGCAGCAAAGGGCTACCAAGATCATTAGGGGACTGGAACACCTCTCTTGTAAGGAAAGTCTGAGGGAATTGGGTCTCTTCAGTCTGGAAAAGAGACGTCTGAGGGATCTTATCAATGCTCACAAAGACTTAAAGGGTGGGTGTCAGGAGGATGGGGACAGGCTCTTTTCAGTGGTGCCCAGTGACAGGACAAGAGGTAACGGGCACAAACTTGAACACAGGAAGTTCCACCTAAACATGAGGAGGAACTTCTTTACCTTGAGGGTGGCAGAGCCCTGGAACAGAAAGGTGGTGGAGTCTCCATCTCTGAAGACATTCAAAAGCCACCTGGACGCGTTCCTGTGCAACCTGCTCTAAGGTGGCCCTGCTCTGGCAGGGGGGTTGGACTAGATGATCTACTAAGGTCCCTTCCAACGCTACCATTATGTGATTCTGTGTTTTGGGGTTTTTTTATATATATACAAAACCCTCAATATTTGAATTTGAATGTTAGGGACCAGAACTGGACACAGTACTTCAAGTGCTGCCTGACCAGTGCTGAATAAAGTGGGATGGTCACATCTCTGTCTCAGCTAGTAATGACCCTGCAGATGCAGCCCAGGATCCCAATTTGCCTTTGTTGCTGCAGCAGCACACTACTGACTCCCAATCAGCTGCCTGTCCACTAGGACCCTTGGGTGCCTTTCAGCAAGGCTGTCCCCCGCCACACAGATCTCAGCCTGTACTGGACTCTTCAATTATGTTGTTCCAGATGCAGGACTTAGCACTTGTCTTTGCGCTTGTTGCACCAGGAGAGGTTTCATCTTGATAGAAGAAAGAAATTTTTTACAGTAAAAATAATCAATCACTGGAACAACCTTCCCAGGGACATGGTCCCCATCACAAGAGGTTTTCAATTTGTGGCTGGACAGGGTGCTAGATTAATCTCATCTAGTCTTCATTTTCCATGAAAGGTTAGACAGATGATCTTTTGAGGTCCCTTCAATCCAGGGATACAAAAAGGAAACCATTTAGATATTTCCTCCCTCAGTTCTCCTTTAACAATTTCCTACAGAAATTCCAGTTTCTGTACTGTTAGAAGGGCTTATCTAAAGTAACATATTGATGAAAATATATGTACGTATTTGTTTTCAGGAGGAATACGAATTCATTTTCTCTACATGCCAAATCATTTTTTCGCTTACATCACAAGTAAATTGGAAGCCATGCAGACATATTAACCTGTTTCTAAGCCTAATTCTTAATATCCAGCAGTACTTGCAAAAGACTGAATACTCCAGGGCTTTGAGAACCTAAGCTTGTTCCACTTCCCCCAAAGTATAAGTTTTCCATTATCATTCGCAGGGGTAAGTCTTTAGTAAAAAGGCCCGTGCTTGTACTAGTGCGTCTAGTCACGCTAACATTGCTTGTTAAAACAGGAAAAATATTTATGGTATCATGTATCAAATAGTTAATGGTTATGCTTTTTGGTTTTATTCTAGTGAGTAGGTCAAACAGAAATGTCCTCATTGTAAAGACTTAGGCTATTATCTTCCCTTAGCTCTCTGCAAGGGTTCTGAAGAGCAAGACGACCAACCTCAACCAAGAGACAGGTCTCCAAACCTGGTTATGAACTGTACAATAGCTACATTATAGAATGTTCCTGTGGTGGCTTAGGAGAAACTACTTCATGCAAAATTTGTCTTCTTCTAGACGGCTCATGTGAGAGAGAATCTCTCCCCCCGCAGCAAAGGGAAAGAAAAATTGCCAATTTCTCTGTTACACTGCAATCTGTACTGGATAGCTTCTTGTTAAAAACACCCAAAGCTATAAAGAGTCCAGGTATCTCACAGGTTGCACAAAGTTGTTAGAAGAGACTATCCCCTAAATATGTAAACAAGAAGAGAGGCATGAATTATACCTCCCAGATACAGCCTGCTAGGCTATGGCTCGAGTTCTATAAAGGAGTATCAGCCTCTATGCTACAATCATCTAGGTGATATAATCCATACAACACCGTGTCAATCCTCAGGGTCAAACACCAACTGCTCTGCAGCCACAAACCACAAGCCTTTGGGGAATGTTTGAAGCCTACACCTCATCAAGTACAATTGAGGATGTGGTTGTCATCCCAAAACATAAAAAGGAATGATAATGGAATTTCCTGTCCAACTGCTTCTGTTCATTAAGAAGCTATGCACTGAGGAAATTTGCAGGCACCAAGCATGGTGTGGTACATTCAGACTCTACTGAGGCCACAGCCCTGGAAACACACAAAGCAGAGAGACTATATGCACCTCAAAGTATTTTCTGAAGCTCTCTCTTCTATTCTGCTCTACCATCTACTGATACAGAAGAACAGAGTACAGTCCTCAGTCAAACTGAAAAGCAGTAAAACTAGATGCTCAAAGAGTTAAGATGAATCAAGATCCGGCTCAGCAATCCACGTGCTATACACATGCCCTTCCCTACGCCTAACATTCAGGAAAAGTACAAAATTTACCTCAAGTGCTATCACATACGACAGAGTGCTATCTTATGCAAATAGAGATTGATGTTAAGAGTGGTGAAATCCAAAGGGTGTGGCTTTAAACATCTAGAAACTGAATGCAAGAGGAATATAATACCATGATCATCAAACTGAAGAGCTTGAACATATGAACAAACGTCCCCTCATCACTATAACTGAAAATTGACTGGTGATCTGTATTACGTCACTTATAAGAACTCATAATCAACTGATACTGCTTCTGGTATCTCTGGGTTAGTGCTCCAGTAATGGGCAAGTCCTCTGTTCTGAAGTGGAATATGATTGAAGTTGAGGACCTAGCTTTACCTCGAGTAATTTGTATTATTTCACCTGGCAAATTCTAATTGCCAATTTCCAAATTTCTAAGTTCCAAGTATCAAATACAGCATTTGACATCAGAAGTTAGGTACATCTGATAGTTTGACAGATCAGGGGAAAAAATGAATAAAAATGCATAACAATTTTTCAATAATTATTCATCATTAATGACATTACAAAGTGACTTACTTCTCCAGAGGGGACCAGTCTCCATCAGAGAGAGGGTAATGATCCTTTGAGTGATAAATCAAAGATTCTTTTTGCTCTTCACCCTTTGGTGATGAATTTGAGGATCCTCTGTGGAGATACATGGGACATTAAGTCAGCTATAAGATATCCGCATTACTAATTCAGTTAGAAAAGTTACTTATATGTTATTAAAAATCCAAGATCAAAAGAAAGAATTGTATAGCTTGAAGAATTCACTGTTTGCAACACATCCTTATATAACTTTAAATGTATATAAAACAAATTATTAATACTCGAAAGTATTTTAAGTTTAAAAATCTACTACTCTTGACACCTAGTAAGTTAATATTGAAGAAGTCACAAAAGCATAAATGGTATCACTTTATACAGACAGCTAATATTAATCAAAACCCAAAGATGAACATAGATATTTACACATAACCTTTACTATGTAAACCAAATAAAAACTGAAAAAGTTAAAAAGAAAAGGGAGTTTTGGCAGTGCACTTCATGACTGCACATTTCAAATTAAAACCAGTAAGAAAATAGGGGTAGGTACTAACCTCACAATTTACCCAAGAATTTATGAACTACAACCAGTAGCTAAGACTACTGTACTTCTCTGAGCTGGGTTTGTTTTGTCCTGAGAACTCTACTCAGTATCTATAACAAAAAAAAAAAAAACCCAACCCAAAATCGAATTACNACCCAAAGAAGAAAACCCAACCAACGGTAAGACCCATTGAGCAAGCACGCATTGTATTTTACACAGAAGTCCCTTTTAAATATTTCCATCATAAGTACTTCAGATCTTTTCCCAGCTTTCTGAATTTAATTGAATAAATAGCTATTCTCAGGATACAACAGTTTTGAGGTTAGATCAGGGGCATCATGGCTACACAGTGGATAGAATACAAGGAAGATAAGCCTGGAATTTGAGTGTAAAACGCAATACAAATCACTTTAAAAAAAGCATTTTCCTTCCATCAGCAGCACGGTTGCACTGGACTTCTTTTGGAATGCTAACACTAATTTCTCTTATGGACGGAGAAAATATTTTAACATTATCTATTAAAATACAAAAATATTTAGAATTTACGTGCTTACTCAATACAGCCCAATAGATCCTACACAGTTACAGTAATCTACCTCATTTGTAGAGGTCTCTCATTTGGGAGACTAAACTATGTTAAATATTGAATCCTAAAAATGTCTTAATAGCTCCACTTCTTATTAAGAATTATGATGAAATATGATGGTAACAGCTTGACTTGAGATGAGAGCTGCAGAGAATGTACATCCTTTGTATTCATAAACCAAGCTAACTGTGATAGAAATATGTTTCATATTATCTTTGTCTGTATCCAGTGCTAAGTATGTCCAAAAGAGGAAAGAAGTATTATTGAACAATTAAGGAAATACATTAAAAAACAATTAGAGAGAGGTGGGCAAGATTACACATAAGTGGTACCGAACAGACTTTACTCACTGGGAATCAGCAACCAAATGGGTTCATATGAAGCATCAAAAAAAAATGAAATCAAGTTTCATCCGTAAGTGGATACATTTGAAGGTTAAAAATCCAAATGTGTGTCGTCAAAGATTATTGAAAGTAGGAGGGAAAAGTGAGTATGCATCAACTTTGAGTTGCACTATCAAGTCTAACCTATTTATTTTGCAACATTTATGAACAGTGCTACCACTTTTTTTCATTCTTATCCACTTTATACATGGTCTAAATAAATACCTAAGATTTTTAGAGACAGATAAGTACTTTAACTCTTTAACACCATTAGCGGTAGAAAACAATGCTCTGAGTGTACACACTGTAATCTCAGTCCTCTCGGTATTATTTTAGGTAAGTCAAGCACTACTAACATATCTAAATCATTGCTAGAAAAGCCAAAGGAGCTATTTTTACAAACGCTGTATAAACAATTGGAAGTGGATTTTCCCAAGAACAGGAAACAGCCTGTTTTTCATTTTATAAGAATAGAACTAGATAAGACTGGTACCTGTGGCTGAATTTTTGACCTTCCTGTTGGAACATCAGCCTTCCTTTTCCCAGTTTCACTTTGAAATCTGAAGCTGTGTCTAATAACAGTTAAGTTTCTGTTTTGTTTTTTTTTTTTATATCCTCCCCTCCCCCAAGGGCCATGCATTTATAACTACAAAAACTAAACCAAACCAAATCTGCTGATATTACCTTACACACCCACAGGATGTGAAAAGAAAGTTTATGAACATTTTTTCACAACCATCTCTTTCACAGGGAAGAAAACAGTGTATTGCCTATTGCAAGGCATCTTATTTCCTGCCTTGGTGGGTCACTGAAAGAACCATACAAGAACTTCATACTGTCATACGAACATAGGACAGTGGCCACAAACCTACTGTCTCCAGCCTTCCATCGCTACNAATGGTTGAGCTATGACTAAACATTTGACATTTCAGTCAAACTTAGAAGTTTTTTATTCATCTCCAGTCAAATGAACATAATTGCTACAATAGCAATTTGAATTCTAAATACTGGATGAAAACAGCCATTACTGGCACGACATGCCTAAATTCTTCATACATTTGTAATAATTTATTAAATAAAGAATAAACAATTCATGGCTTATATTTTATCTTTCTATACTTGATGGTTGTTCTTATTTTTGGTGGTTATTGTTGTCTTAATACTCTCACACTGAAGACTGAACAAGGATCTTGCTTTACTTAAAGTGGAAAAAAGGAAACAAGGGAAAATCCCAAATCAAACAACATGCCAATGCCCAGACTTTAACAGAGCAGTGAATATCTAAATGACAACTTGTTGACATAAATATGACAGTGAAAAAATAAGGCAAATGAACTAAGAAAGCCACAGACATTCTAGAAAACACTTTAAAAAAATCAAATTTTGTTTGTTGTGTTTTATTGGTCATAGGTGTGATAACAGATTCATGTTTTTAAGATACTCGTCGTTTTTCTGGTGGCACTAACCTTTTTGACTGGTACTTATTAAATCTGAGACTCCCTTGAAGACCCATACTGAAGGAGGTTTTTCAGTTGTATTTTATTCTCTTACACTGAATCATTCTTCTAATTCCCAGATCAGATCTTGAATTTATTCAGACAGTACTACATTTAACAGTATTGCTGTCCAATGCAGCAGCTAGCTTTGTCCAAAAACTAAGTCCACTTCTTTTGTTAAACAGCCTAAGAAACTTCCACAGAGAATTGAAGAGTAGGCCTTTCCTGGATTATAAGCATTAGGATACTTGATAGGAAAGATTATAGTCATAGAAGAAAAGCTATTACTCATATAAGCTTCTTCAGCTTATTAGTATGTGCTACCACTGTACCACAAGCTCCACTTTACCAGTAGTTTATCCACTTCAAAATATAAGACTGATTCCCCCCACACTTTATGACTACACACATGTACAGAATTCTCTTTATTAATGTGAAGGAGCATTAATTTTTGTATTTTTCAGTTACCAAAGTAAACTTCAATTGATAGTGAAGTCAAATTCAGATGTGGTGTACTACAGGGATTCCACAGTGCAGTTTATGCAGAGGTTACCAAAGACCACCCTTCCTTATGAAAGAAATCACAGTGAAACTTTTTCCTCAAGTCACACAATAGATCATGACAATGCTTTTACACCAGAATGGGCTTAATTTGATTTTATGTTCCTAACAAAATGTCAAAACTTGAAGGATTCTATAAAGATGTGGAAGATAATGAATTTGCAGTTTTGTTTGTGTGAGGAAAAGCCTACCCATAGCCTACTGAAACTTATGTATTACTTGCATAGAGAAAAGGCACGTACAGGTCACCTTTTACATGTTCAGTGGTAACAGCGAAAGCAGTCACCAAGTATTTGACAGTTTACCTTAGGGGTTGAACGCTTTTTTCATCATCTGAGCTTATTTCCATTTCAAAAATCTCTTCCGTCCCAGGAGAAGAGATCTGATCTTCTTTCCTGCTGTCTTGTTTGTATTTCTTTCTTCTTCTTTTTTTCTTTTTCACAGAACCTGGGGTGAATACAGTCTCTGTTTCCACAGGGTGTGGAATTTCTGAGTTTGCACATGTCCTCTCCTTTTCCTCTGTTTTCAAATGATTGTCAGTATCTTTAAAAAACTGGTCTTCAGTGGGTATTGGAGATGTTGCCAAATACGCAGGAACTTTTTCCTAAGCCAAAAAAAAAAGAAAACAAAGAACAGACTATTTTTTTACTTTGTTTTGTACATTCAGGATAGTTGTCAGCCACAGATTAATCCTTGTATCTGTATTTAGACACAAAACCATACAATAGCTCAGTAGTATGAGGTTGATATCCAGAAAGGAACAAAGTTCAATAGAAGGATTACAGAAGTTTAGGAAAATGAATGTTAGTATTCTTACAGTTTCAGATATATACAAGTGATTTTGCTAGCAAAGCAGAACAAATACCCAGTCAGTGGAATGTTTTTGAAATTATCTGCCCTTAAGCACACCAGTTCTATCCACACTTAGTAAAGGTGTTGAGAAAAATAGGCTAAATCCACTGCTGTCTATTAATTTTGAAACAGATTCATAGAAAGGTGTAGGTTGTAAGTGACATCTGGAAATCATCTGGTCCAATCTTCTGCTGAAATCAGGGCCTGAGGGTCAGGTTATCTAGGGCCTGTCAAACCCAATGTTGAGTACTTCCAGTAAGGGAGTTTACCTCTTCTCTAGGCAATCTGTTCCTGTGTTATACTGTTCTCATAGTGAAGGATTTTTCTTATATCCACATGGAATTTCCCCCTTGTGCTCTTTGCCCCTTGTCTTACCACCAGGCATCCTCGTGAAGAGAGTGCCTCCCTTTGCTCTATAAGTATCTTGCAGGTGTTGAAAGACTGTGGTTAGATCCCTGAGTCTTCTCTTCTCTAGACTGAAGACGGTCAATTCCAGCAATCTTTCTTTCTATGTCAAGTTCTCCAAACCACTGATCATCTTGGAGGCTCTCCGCTGGACTCCTTCCAATTTTCTCTCCTGAACTTGGGAGACCAGAACTTGGTGGAGCAGAACTGTGTTCCAGGTTTGGCCTAACAAGTACTAAGTTGAGTGGGACAATCCCACATCCCTCCATCTGCTGGCTGTACTGCTGATGACATGTTTGCCTTCACTGCTGCCAGGGCACACTGCCAGCCTCTACAGCAGAGATGCATTTCAGCCAGTCAGACCCCAACCTGTACTGCTGAGTGGGATTCTTCCAACCTAGATGCAGGACTTCACATGTATCTTAGCTAAATATTGTGCGAATCTTGTTGATCGAGCCTCCCAGCCTGCCAAGTTGGCTCTATGTGGCGTCTCTTTTTCTGGCCTGTCTACCTCTCCTCGCAGTTCACTGTTAGCTGCAAAATTGGTGGGGGTGCACTCAGCCCTGTCATCCCTGTCAGACACTATTTATGTAAAGTATCTTTCAAAAAACCCCACTCAACTATGATTTACTCATGTTAAAACCAACAAACAAACAACCCCCAATTAATTACAACTCTCTGTCCTTGGAAGGAACAACTCAAATGAAGGAAAAGTTTTACCAATCAACTGCCTGGTGTTTATTTACATCATAAGAAACTTAAAAATACTGACACCTAGACTGAAAGAAACACACTGTGACAGGATAAAGACAAAGTGGAACAAAAGTAGAAGAGAACTTGCATGTCAAGGAGAAAAAGTTATGGGCTCAATTTTGTGCTAAGAATATAAATACAAGATGACTGTTTAAATTACAGAACTGTTATGCAGAAGATTAGTCAAGAACTACATTGTGATGAGAAACAGCCAGAGCAATGATACTGCTTTTGATGCGTTCAAAGTCTGAACTGCTGCTTTTTAATATTAAATTCAATTTTTCCATGAGTTAAGAGTTACAGATCAAGTTTTGTTCCACTGGTTATAAAGCAAAGTGGGAAAAGGAGAACAAAACACAGCCTTACACAGCACTAATGACACACAGATTTTGCACTGTGAAAACCTCCACATAAAATTATAGCACCTAAAATAAAGTGACTATCCTATAAAGTTAGTAATAAATAATCCAGTACAACAAGAGATAATTTAAACAAAACCACAAACAAAAAACCTCAAAAAAGACTAGAAGTCAAAAGAAAACTGGCTGAAAAACAATGCCTGAAAGTTACATTATAATAGTCCTGGTTCACATGAATTGCATGTGGTTTTACTTTTGAACATCAAGATGTGAAAACAGCAAAGACTGACTGCTTGGAAGAACCTTTCTGAATACATCAAGAACTCGATGAGAGCTTTATCATTTATACCTTAAACATAGGTTCAAGAGGTGACCACAAAGTCAGAAATACTGAGAGAAAAAAAATGTCCAAGAGCACTAAAAATAACTCGGTTCTCTGCTTTGCAGCTAACTCAATCTATAGTTTCAGCATGAACTACCAAGCTTGCCAGAACACATTATACACAGATAAAAGGCATTCTTGTTATAAATTAAGATATACTAAGCAAGTGCAACAGCTTCATTAAAACACTGTACTGGAGACAAAGGTAGTGGTTATCACCCTTGCTTTCTGGAAGTCTAAAGACTGATCAGTTCCCATCAACAGCTGACACAGCGTGCTTCTATAAAAAATTTTCAGTTTTGATTTTAATCATGGTGTATGCTAGAACAGAACCCAGCCTTCCTTTCTCTTAAGTATTATGAATCCCTGCTCCAAGTTATCATTTAGAGTCTCAGTGCTTATTTTCTCCTTCTATTTTAAATTATATTTAACTCCTTTCAAAGTGAGAGCCTCCTCCAACCAATCCCTCACAAAGTGGGTCGAGCTCATTTCCTTGAAAGACTCTGATTACTAACAGCAACAGGAAATGAATGCTTCATCTTTTACTTCAGAGACAGAATTTTTTCTCCCTCCTCCGACTATTTTCGCTAAACCTTTTGGCACTTTGTATGTAGAACTTCTTCCCTTCTGCCTTGACGAAAAATGCCACCAGATTAAAAAGTGACCAAAGACAAAGCTCGGGACTAACAAACATTGTGATTACATAGGTCCCATATCCTTAGGATATCAGACTAAAAATGAAGCATTAGTTCTCTTTTTCAGAGACTTCCAGCTGCAGTAGGTTCTTGGGAAATTAATTACTACATTAGAATAAAAGAAGAATTCTCAAGTTGAAGTTACTGTTAACTGGTGAAAGTTTCACAGATACAATTTTCAGCACAGTTTTACCACAATTTTAAGACAAGGTCAGTAACACAAGCTGTAAGTTCTTAAGGCAAAAAATACTATAAGACACTGCAATCTGTGTAACTGCAGTCAACAAGAAACAAAGTAAAAAAATAATTCAACAAATCTTTCAAATAAAGCACTAACAAAAGAAAGAATTAGTTGTTTTTTTATCATTGCTAGCAGAATTCAACAAAACACCAAGCATCTTGGCAGCATATGAAAGTGATGTTAAGATTCAGTCACAGAAAATACAGCTTTCATAAAAGTTACAATATTGTCAACACTGTATTAAGCATTTTTAACACATTACTGTGATAATACTGCATTGTAGCCATCTTGAAGCACAAACCCCTTACATTTTCCTCCTCAGTTTCTTGTACAAAGAAAGCTTCTCCATTGTCACCCAGTTTCATATGAAGATCAACAGCATCGCCATTAATTTCTATATCAATCTGTGGAAAGAAACAATTTAATGTAAATAATTCATCACAGGAGTATGCACTGACCTCAAGGTCCACTTCACTCAGAGTAAACTTTGTTCCACTGTATAATCACTTATCTTTCTCCTCCCTCTGCTTTCTGAAGGAAGTCTGTTATAATAATGATCTTCATTTTGTTAACCTGCAAAACACATCATGCTCCTAGCAGGAAGCCGAACATCTACAGCACAAATTGGAAAAAAAAACCTCAACAAAATATCTGAATATTGAAATCGCATTCAACTAATCTGGAGAGCTAGAAGCATAAATAGTAGTAGCTGATCTAGTCTTTATTTCCTAGAAGAAAGATGAATGATTGAGACTGTTCATGTTCATATGCTTAAAGCTCAAACTAAACTTGGGCCTAGAACGAATACAAGTCCTGAATATCAGAAGTTCAAGACAACAGACTGGAAGCTTCCTGAAGGCAGACTTTGTTTCAGTGGGATAGAGATTTGCCACAATTATTTCTGCAACTCAGTTAATGGTTTTTTCAGATTTTCCTGATCGTAAGTTTATGGGGATGTGATGTAAGACCACAACCCTTCTGCAACCATAGTGCTTTCCTCAGTGGAAGAAAGTTTTATATTCTCATAAAAAGGTACATTAACTTAGATTACATTGCACAAGAGGGAGAGACTATCCTTCCCCACATGTAGGAAAAAAGAAAAAAAACAAATGTCTTTCTAAAACCAAGATACAACTACTTTACTTCCTCCTCTTTGTGAAATCTTGGGCATCCAGTTAAGCTATACCCCAAATTTTTCCAAAGAAAATGTGTTCAATATTCAGATAAAATTATCGTATTTTTCAGTAAATCTGCTTATCTAATGGTGTCTGTATACCTGCATTTAGCCTAAGCTAATTAAAAATAATTTAATTAATGTCAGATAGAAACACAGCGGACTCCCCTTACTGTAGAAAATGCCAATGGCATTTCAGGTTATATATAGTTCAGACATTTCGATCTAAAGGAGATCAAGTTACGTATTGTAATTGCTACAAGATATCCAATATGTACAGCCTACAGCAGGTACCAAGGGTAGATGTTCCTACTATTCAACAGCTTTTTACAGGTACCCAGAAGCTGAAACCCTCTCAAATTTGGTCCACGTTCTCAGAAGTGTAATTAAAGATACTCAGCAAGCTCAAGTTTCAGATCACTCCTGCTGTATCTCAGAAATTAGAAAAAGTAAAGCTATACCACCTCTCTTGTACCTTGTTGAAAAACATCTGTTGCAGAACAGCGTATGAAAATCAACTGTTTGCCATCAGTGTGCTCACTAAGAAAAACATTAGCAAGTGGGAAATCAAAACAAAACCATGAAACAAGAAAACTGCTACTATCCTGTGTTACTATGATAAACTTAGAACTTTAATGCGTGCAGCTCCCAGTATGACCATTAACAAAAAAAATGCCCCAATATAACTGCTCTCTTAGTTGCACTTTATTCTACTTTTACAGACAAAATATAAAGATGGAGGTAGTTTCCTGCCGTGTCCTTTCACTTCTTAGAAAAGCAGCATATAATCCTGAGGTTTTATGATCTGTTTAAATCAATACATCCTGTGGTAGCACACCCGCAGGCAATACTGCCATACACACACACACTACTCCCTACTGCCAGCAATGTAAAGTCTCCCACAATAGGTCCATTTTTCAAGTCAAATTTACAACTCAAACTCACTCCCTACGCACAATTACTAAAGCCTATGGAAAGGTGACAG
>VXBO01005573.1:44354-60387 GCA_013400135.1 Rhinoptilus africanus
AAGGAAGAGGAAGGGGGGAAAAAAGGGAATGCATTGGTATTCAAAACTATGTTTTGGCCCATTTTCTGAACTTACCACTTTTTCTTTAGAGCGCAATACACCAAGCTTCCCAAATCGGACATGAAAAGGAGAACACTGGTATGTACCATCTTGTTGCCGGACCACAATGACATCAATGCATCCTGAAAGGGTTGCCTGATTAATGCCTTTGTACAGCTCCTTCACAGTAACCAGGACTTGTCCTGCAAGTTGTCCTACGTAGTTCATAGTCTGAAACTAAGGGAGAGGAAGGAAAAAAAGAAGTAAATACATTTTAAAAACATAAAAAGGTTTTTTAAATTTTTTTAAAAAAAACATTTAAACAGATGTGCAATGTCATTTATCAATTACTCTCATTATTTTAACAGACTTTTCTTACACAAATGCCTTCAAGAGTCAACAGAATTTTGAGCCAATTAATACATTACTAACAGTCTCCAGAGTTATAAAACCTACTCTTAATAGCTTATTAACTTGAATATATGATTATTTAAATATTTTAAAGTTTAGAAGCACGTAATTTTTAAACCCCAAAGCCTAGACTGAAGTGATGCTTAACTACCCAGATAAGCTAGATACAAATTCATTCTCTGAAGACTGCCTATTTAATACAACTTATCCTCTACTGAAAGTGGAGATAACTGTAAGGATGCAAAAAAAATCATAAAAAGTCAGAAAAGTTATGCATAGTGTACCTCATGTAACTCTTCCTTTACAGCTCTATATTTTAAAAATGGCAGACTCACCTTAAAAGAAATTATCAAAAGATCTAATGGGAGACAGAAGAGTTTGAGAATGAGTATGGAGGAAAATTAATATGGAAGAAATCCTGTTTTCTTCCTATATAAGGAAANGTATGACCATTAACAAAAAAAATGCCCCAATATAACTGCTCTCTTAGTTGCACTTTATTCTACTTTTACAGACAAAATATAAAGATGGAGGTAGTTTCCTGCCGTGTCCTTTCACTTCTTAGAAAAGCAGCATATAATCCTGAGGTTTTATGATCTGTTTAAATCAATACATCCTGTGGTAGCACACCCGCAGGCAATACTGCCATACACACACACACTACTCCCTACTGCCAGCAATGTAAAGTCTCCCACAATAGGTCCATTTTTCAAGTCAAATTTACAACTCAAACTCACTCCCTACGCACAATTACTAAAGCCTATGGAAAGGTGACAGCAGAACAACCCACTCTGCTAGTGCCACAGGCTCAGATTGGCTGGGTAGGTTAATTGTACCAGGTTTTCTTTCAAATATGCCCACAAGTAAATAAAGCTTCAGTGCTTAATAACTGCATTTTCTACAGCATATCAAGCTTGAAGACAGCTAACAAGGAGTAATATTTATGATAGGTCACCAACCCTTAAGACATGCTCCATTTATCCTCCAGACATTCCAAAAATAGTCACTTGCAACATCAGGGATGAGCTAAATGGCATTAAGCATGTCTTTCCTAGCATACTTAAACAAGTAAATAAATAGCCATGTAAATATTTTAAGACTCTGAAGTTTGCATGTTTGTAGTCTTTTTGCATAGCTGTCAAAGCTTTTCTTTCACAGTGGTTTTTTTTTTCCAGAGTCCTTAGATTACCACAGGAAGTTCTGTTTTGCATTCCAAAACTATCCCTCTGTACAGCATACATGAGAAACTGCTCTGTACTAAACCNACATTTAAACAGATGTGCAATGTCATTTATCAATTACTCTCATTATTTTAACAGACTTTTCTTACACAAATGCCTTCAAGAGTCAACAGAATTTTGAGCCAATTAATACATTACTAACAGTCTCCAGAGTTATAAAACCTACTCTTAATAGCTTATTAACTTGAATATATGATTATTTAAATATTTTAAAGTTTAGAAGCACGTAATTTTTAAACCCCAAAGCCTAGACTGAAGTGATGCTTAACTACCCAGATAAGCTAGATACAAATTCATTCTCTGAAGACTGCCTATTTAATACAACTTATCCTCTACTGAAAGTGGAGATAACTGTAAGGATGCAAAAAAAATCATAAAAAGTCAGAAAAGTTATGCATAGTGTACCTCATGTAACTCTTCCTTTACAGCTCTATATTTTAAAAATGGCAGACTCACCTTAAAAGAAATTATCAAAAGATCTAATGGGAGACAGAAGAGTTTGAGAATGAGTATGGAGGAAAATTAATATGGAAGAAATCCTGTTTTCTTCCTATATAAGGAAAGTGCAACACCAGTGAATTTATTTGCCATGAAACAAGTAGTAAAATCTCTTGCAACATAAAAATCATGAGCTTGTAAAAAACCTTTCTTGAAAAACCACTGACATTGACCTTCAGAAGTTAAAACTGAGGCAAGCAAGACTTCCACCTGTGGTAGATGATGCCAGATATTCAAAGTTACTGAGACTTTCCCATTAACTTTAGATTAAATAAAACTCAGGAAGTATCATCTACAGTTAAAATGGATACTTCTCTAAAGAGCTTACTGAAACTTGTATAAGTTTCATATTTAAGTTCATACAAGTTTCATATTTGAAACAGCTACTGAAGTAAAGTTTGCTCTGTGAATACACAATGGACCTAGCAACATGACCTTGTCCTGAACACACTTCTTGCCCATGAGCAGATAACTTACTAGCTAACAATCATTATTTACACAGAAATTACACCTAAAGAATACACACTCAATTCCAAATACTACATTTTCATATGTGAAAAGTGAGTCTTACCAAGTTTACACACTCATGCAATATATTAACTGTAAAGAATTACCCACTAACTACTTTCCACAGGTTCCACGAAGTTTCAGTTCAGAGAAAACAAATATTTTAGTTTTTTGTATTTGTGCAGACTCCTGACATCAGAAAACTGAAAAAGAACAGTATGTTGTCTAGGTGAAGAAATCTTACTAGAAAGATTGTGGAGTTCACAACAGAAGTCAAGGAAAGGAAGATGCACGCAATACGAAGATCATGCTATAGCCAAACTGGAAAGAAACGAGAAATACAAAGATAAACAAAGAACACTTAGCATCAGGTAAGGAACATCCTGTCTGATGTGTGACCTATTAAAAATACTTAAGTTGATGAATGAATTTTGAATGACTGCAAGTCTTTCAGACTAAGAATAAAATGTGAACTATGACTGCCAATAAGAAATAGAGTCAAAAGATTTCTCTGAACATCTGAGCTTTAACAGAATGAGATGGGAAAACCATGAAGGTGTTCTAATGGAAGCCTCACTGCAACCCTTCCTCATTCTGCCCTCTCCCACATCCCTCCCAGAAGACTACTACAAGCTCATTTCAAATCTATCCAAGCAATTGCATGCCTCTAAAGTTAAGGGTAGTATCTGGGAGAACAAAGAGCCGCTGCAAACAATTAAACAACACCACTGAACACATAACAGGGCTTAAATTGTAAAAATCCTATTTTGGAATAATATTTCTACCAAAAAGAAGTCTCCAGTGAATTTGTCTATTTGCTAATCTATTTTTATTAGCCTCTGAACAAGGTTTAGGATTTTTCTTAATAGCTCTAAACAAGAGTTCTTTCTCCTGATAGCGTTCTCACGATCTAGGTAATTAATCAATTGTTTCTGTTCCTAGCCTTCAAAGTTTTCCTTACAGTAACACAAGGTATACTGTATTCATTCAAAAGGAAGCTTCTTTTGTAACATCTAACAGTACTGATACAACTGTAAGCATTTAGGAAATCTAAAATTACTTTCACAGATTTAGAGCAGCTACGGAAGTATTTTGCTTCGTCTCAGGCTTCTCAAGCCTAGCATACATTACTTAATCATATTTAGATTTTCAAAAAAAATATTATTTCCTCTCCACAAGACTTGAAAAGAAAGATGGGAGATTTCCAACATAGATTTAAAACTGTTTTGAAATTATCCACAGAGTTACTACACTAGGTAACATACTAGAGAATTTTCTCCCATAGCTTTTGAACAATATGGTTAATGAAGACAAAAAGAACAGACTGTCATTGAGTGACTAATGAGATTAGTAGAATGGACTCTCTATCAGCATTAGCGATTAATAAAATTCAGTTTCATCCCTAAGTAGGTTCATGTAGAACTATAAAATTGACTGCCTGCTACTGAAGTCATAGTTCGCTCTTGGTAAAAAGGGGAGGTCTCACTTCAACCCTTCCTCATCTGACCCTCTTAATAAGGTGATTTTAGCTCACTAACAAAAGTAGTGTTACTAGTCTACACATTTTTTGTTGTTGTTTGTTTCAGTGTGTTAGTACATTAGATTAGCTCTCGAAGAAGAACATGACAAACACCAGAGTCACGAGACAGACAGCAGCACCAGAGAGCTAGGGAAAAAAAAAAAAGGCTAGGGCAGGGAACTGAACATCTTCCTTTTGACAACTGAGATATTTGCCACATCTCATGGAACTGTAACCCAAGATGGAAAGGTAGCAACACCTCTGCTTTACTGTTTAAGCAATTAAGTCTTCCACTACAGTGACAGTCAATCTTAATCTTAGGAAAAAATCTCCAACACATAGTCATTACCATTCATGGCTACACCTTGGCTGCTTCCAAGAGGCATCTATGGCACTGGTTTGCAAAGAATAGTTGGTTTCATGTCACCAAGGAGACTGAATTTGTTAAAAGAAATGTTTGGCACAATCAGGAATGTAAGTCCTTAATAGAGTCTCCTTTCCATGTATTTCATTTCAGTGAATAGGACTTGAGAAATGCACATTAGCAATGAATTCTCTATCATTTAAGTAGCAACTTAAATGCAGCAACTGTTTAAAAGATCAGAATTTCACACCAACTGGTAAGAATTAAGTTCAGTTGATAAATAATCTCGTTTTCCTCACGTACATGCTACCTGATCATGTGTGAAAAAAGCTATGAACTTTTGAACCTATGGAGTATTAAAAACAATGTTTATAAGGAAAGAAGCTTTTTATCATCCAAGTCTTGATGCAAACATTGTTTTGCACATTGTAAGTAAACAAACTTGTACATCAGAAACTAATTTATATTATTGCTTACCAAGCTGTAGTTCAGCTTTTAATATAATGGTTTGCTTTGTAAGACAAACATGTTATTTAAGAAGGTTCGAACTGTAGCAAGTGAATAATCAGACAGAAATAAAGTGCCACTACATACCTGAGAAACATGATATGTTTAATTTATCTCGAATGTCAACAGAACCTCACCTAGGAGGTTGTAAAATTTTGGGTGGGTTTCTTTTTTGTTTAAGTTTTATAGTATATTGTTGGAAAACTTGTGGTGAGCAGTATTAAACCTGACTAGAGAGAGGAACAGCATAAAACGTTACTGTGTTAACTCATGCAGATGGGATAGAAACAGCCTGATCACAGAGTAACTGGTAAGACAAAGTGTTTCCTCAGTAACACTCTATTTCATGCTTACTAAACTTTTGTTAGATGTCATTGTCCTGAAAGCAAAGAAAAGTGAAGAGCAGTATGCCTTCATAACCTGCTATAAGAACCTAAAAAGCACACCAATTTCCAGTTCTGCAATTCAAGACATAAGTCTGATGGACAAGACAAACTAAGAAAGGGCAATGCAGCAATATTTCACAATACTGTTTAGCTTTAAAGTTTTATTTATTTTTATATCCAGAGTATATACATTACTTGATGTAGTCAAATTCCAGAACTTCACATCAAAGCTGAAGTTAATGTAGCTCACCACTACTTACTCTTGTCGGATAGGAAATTTAAAGGCTATCAATACCTAAGGTCTCACAGCAGAAAACCACTTTGTGTCTTTTGAGTCACAGAGAGACTGATTTTTTCAAGTTCATGCAAAAATTCTTATAGCTGAATATATTAATACTACTAAGCTAAGTGCAAGTGTAACTGGAGTGGGGAAAGAATCTCTCTGCCCTATATCACAAAAAAAGATTTCTTTCTGGCAAGAAGCCATTACACTGCAAAAGGCAGAAACTTAAACTGCTGCTTCTTTACTTTTTTTTTTTTTTGAGAGTAACAGCAAATACAATATAAGAAAAGACAGTATCTACTCTGTAAGTTCAATAACTAAAAATAAAATTCTGTGCCTCCATCTACAAAACACTCAAATCAATTGAACTAAAATTAAACCTTTGTATGTTGGTTGACTTGCTCATGTTAGAGCAGTGAGGAACAGAATGACCCTCAGAAATAATGATTAAACAGTATTAGAGCTCAGATTAAGTATCTAACACGTTCTATGTGATAGACAAATTTTCAAAACTTATCACCAGGAAAGCTTACACTAGCATAACATGAGCAGGATGTTTTGTGGATAGGAATTGTATCTATGTACTATTAACAGACATTATTTTGGCTGCTACAAAACCAACATGTTTTCCTGAGTAATTTTACGTTAATCAGTATTACCCATATACAAGTGCAAAACATAATCAGGAGGCTGTCCACAAATTTTCTGTGCATTTGGAGTACTGCTTTAGTAAAAGTAAACTGCGTGATTTTTGTGTTCTTAAAGCCAACACCTTTCATACAGGTGTACCCCTATAAACATGAACACTACAAATGCCCAGTTCAACAACAGAAAAAGCAGAGTGCAAGTTACTCACAGACAAGCTACCAGACTGCTTAGAGAGGCAATTGTATCTAGAAAGATACAGCTTCAGAGGGTATGCATTTTAACTATCACTGAAAAAAAAAAGTTACTTAAATATAGACCTTATCTTACCAGAGAGTAGATATTTATACAACCCATTTCTTTTGAGATACATTTAGAGGATTAAAAGACAGTCTAATGTTACATGATCTAAGCAGTAAAGAAGTTGCATTTGTTTTAGGAGACTGGGTAAAAAAACAAAATAAGAAAACATGCATAGCAATGGCTACTCTCAACTTATCTCATCTTGCCTATATTTGCATGTATATGTATTGATGAGGCTGGAGCTTTCCTTAAACAGAGAGTCTTCTGCAAGTGTCTTACTCATTTCTATTTTGTACCCTGAAAAGACTGGGGGGAAAAAAAAACAACCATGTGAAACAGGACCACTGGAGCATCAGGTCTACTCAGCAAAAACCAGCAAATAAAAATGTCTTTGTTCCTAAGTAAAGATTTGAACTGAGGTTTAAGATTGCTCCTAGTACTGCACAGAGCACTTACGGAACAAAAAGGGAAAACAAAGCAAGCCTGTTGAATGCCTAATTAAAGTCTTCCACATATTAGTAAAACAGGCAGTCAATTTTTATATATTTTAACCATGCTATAGTAAATTATATACCCATACTCAGTAACAAGTTGGTAAAACTCACCAAGATTCCAGAAGGAACCCTTTCATGGGCAGCAACATCACTTTTACTGAAGTCACCTTCAAAATCATCCTGTTCTGAGAAATGCATCTCAGAAAACAGGAAACTAACTTTCCACAGTACAGGGAAATGCAAAGCTTAGAGCCATAACAGAATGTTGTATCAGCATTTCTTCCCTTTCCATAGAAGCAGAAGAATTATGTAAATCTTCCAGTCTCTTAGAGAAAAGTGTTTGGTATGCTTTCCCATGCAGTATTATGATTAAAAAGGAAGCGCTTCTTTAAGAAGACTCACATAGAAACTCCCTCACCAATAGGCTTTGCTTGAAATGTCACAGCCCCCTTGCACTCTTTGAGATAAGTAATAACATGGGCAGACTTTGCCATATGTTTGCACTGATAGGCAAGGATGTTGTTTTACATCAGGTCACGTGGCTTCAACTGAAGCTCCCACAAAAAGAAACAGGGATTTGGTTAATGATTCTTAAGCAAAGTCTACATTAGCTCACTTGGAGACTTTTCCCCTGCTGTTGCAACTCCACCAGCTGTAGCAGCATTCAAAGTCCTAGTTCAGCCTGCTGCACACCTAACTCAAGGTGTGCCTACCACTGCTCCATGTGCCTGCTCCCTCTGCTAGGGACTGGCTAGCTAGTCACATTTTATTGGACAAATTTGATGACATTTCAGGGTCTGGTATTTGTGGGCTATTTTCCCCCTTTTTGAAATTGCATTATAGTAATAAAGAGAAAACTGATCTGGTGTCAAGTTTATACTAAATCTTACAAAACCAATGCATACCAAAATACTGTTTTCCTGTGGAAGTTTTCCTACTTTCTTTAAACTGCATTGTTAAAGCAGTATAATTTTGGTATGTGGACAACACATACAAGCTTACTGTATACCTAGCTCCATGACAGAGAGTAGGAATTTTTGATCTGAGGAATTCTGAAGTGTCATTACTTCTCTAAATAGTATCATGGATAGGTGAAATAACTGAGGAAGTATAGCAGTATAAGGAAAAAATTTACCCCAAGTGGGAAAGACATTCTCTGAGGACTATTAACATTCCCTCCACCCACTCCCTCGTTACCTTAAACGCATGCATCTCCTCCTCCCCCTCACGGTGTTGCTTTGTCTCTGCCACAGAAGATTATGGAGGACTACTTCTTGAATTACAAACTAAAAAAAAATCTAGGATCCTACTACCACTTTCACCCTATTCTCCTGTAAATTTTGTAATTTTATGCATTAGACTCTGGCGCAAAGACAATGAATCACATTACTGGATGCAGCCAAATGGCTTTTAGGTTTCCAAAATAATTAATGAACTACACTCAAGGCAAAAACTAAATCAGTCTTGATGACAAACTCTTAAATTGAGTGTTGGGATTACTACATCTGCAGTAAGGTTGCAATAAACTGCTACTATCTCTGAGCCCTTTTCTATACACTGCGTTTGTATTTAATGTGATTCTTCACAGGAAGTTACTTGTTTTCTTAACAGACATGACAAGTATTTTTATAGGATATTAAGAATTACTAGACACACTCAGTCTTCCTCTGCTTGTTCATCATTCCTTTACCGTGTGTTCCATAAAAATACAGTAAAATACACACACTTATGAACAGAATGGAGCCAGCTTTGTAAGACAGTCCTTTTTAAACACTTTTGACCTAGTCTTATGTTATTTTTTTCTGTACAACTTTGTTACATCTATTCTATTTCACTATTGTTCAGTATTTCAGATTGACATTATTTTCTTCAAAGCTTCTAAAAGTGTTCTAGAAGACAGCCTTTCCAGAACTCTCAAACAATTGCAGTCACTGCACAGGCAGTAAGGTAAGATTTAGATAGGCAATAAGCTTTGCACATTTAGTAAGCCTCCTTGTCTTTTATTTCTCAATATTAATAAGGTAAATAAAATATAATTCCAAGTAAGTTTAAGTACTATGTTATTTACTTACAATTTACACAGGAAAATTAGCTTTAGTTTTGAAAAGCAAATACCCCAAATTTGGAAAGTATTAGAAGCAATGTTTTTCATGCAACTTCAATCCAGCTCTTTGGTGTGAGAAGATTTTACTGTGGTTTAGCCTCAGAAAAGCCCTATGAGTTTTCCCACTAGCCTCATGCAAGTTAATACTCCTGACAAAGTTCAGTCATCATTCTGTGTTCTTTTTTTCCCCTCTGTTCTTTATGAGTCTACACATCTTATCCCATTGCTCATTAGTCAAAATCCCTGATGGGAAGTATGATTCCATTTTTAAATGGTACTTTTCTATGGTAACCTTTTATCATATATTTGATTGCATTCATTTAGTTTTACAGCATCCCAGAGATGCAGTATTATTTTTTTTCACCCATGCAATGGAAAACTCAGGCCAGGAGATTAGGAATTAAAAATATAGGGGCTTTTAGCACAGTTAAAACTTGACTTTGCAGAGTTTCCCTCCATTTTTTACCTCTTCCCATATTGAAAACATTGCTTCCATAGGCTACATTTGTAGCTGCTAATCAGATTTACATATCCCTGATGGTCACTACAAAAAAAAAAGCCTGATTGCCTGTGAAAATTACATATAAGTGATTTGATTGTACTGTATAGGAACCGTAGAACAAGTGTGGCCAGAACACAGCTCCAGGCCTTTTCCCCAGCTTTTATCAGTACATGCCACTGTAAGTTCTGGAAGGCAGGAAGCAGAAATCCTATAGACATGAGCTTTATTAGTACACAATTACAATTCACTCAGACATCAGGATAAATTTGCTGAGACAAATGAATGATACAAATCCTTCTCGAATTAACATACCCTAACAGATACAGCAAGTATAAGACAACCAACCTTTGTTCATGTCCCATATGTCTCCCCTTCACCTCATCCTGCCCCAAATCACTTTACTTACTATCAACTAAGACTTAACCACCCTAGTTCTCAGTCTCACACCCTAGCCTGACATTGGAAAAGGTCCTTTCTCCCCAGGCCTCTACTCTGATTCCTAAATCCCCCCCCCACTTCTTTATGTTTGTGCGCTTTTTACACTTTGTCCATCAAGTGCAAAGTGGAAGAGTTCCCAATTCTCCAATAAAGACTACAAAAATCAGACTGGGATTGAAAACACTTTCCTGTGCCCAAATTCTTGATCCTAGCCCTGGTCTGAAGCATCTGCTTATTGAAACTGGAAATAAAGTTCTGCTCATTCCTTCTTGTGATAAATACATTCAATACAGCATCTTTGTTACTTTTAACTGCAAAACTCTATCCATCCTCATTATGGACTTTTAAACCTAATTCAAAGGCTAATAACTTTGCCAAATTAAAAGAAATTTACACATGAATAACAGACGACATACTGAATGAAGACCATCTGCCTCAGAGAATTTTTCTAAGAGAAAACAGTGGAAGTTTTTCCTCTGGTAGAGTAGAAACATACCATCAAGTTTCACTTCTTATAAGAAACGAATATACTTGCTAAAATTTTCCATATAAAGGCTGAAGGCAGCTAATATATAACTTCCATTCTAGCACAGTTATATGCAACTAAAAGTCAAGTTCTGCTTGAAAATGCTGAAGACTAAAGGCCGTGTTACCTGCTCTCATCTGCAATTCCCAGCAGTCCAAAAAATAAAAATAATGAAAAAATCCTATCACCAGTAATAACAGTATGGTACAAAAGTCCAAACAGTTAATAGATGTTAAGAGAAACACCAGTGATACAAAAGCAATGCACTGCCCACTAAAATGGGGGTTAAAAAACAGTAAAATCAGATGTCTTGTTTTCCATCTATGATACAAAACTGCAAATTCAGTATCTTCAAGATCTGTCAGGTAGAGTCAAGAGCCATTCAAATTAGAATATTTTTGCATGCCCCTTAAGTATTCTTTTTATCTCTAAGGAAAAAAAAAAGATAGTAAGACAGGAAATCTGCAGTTTAGTTGGACTTGGCCCTTTTGTAACACGTAAACAGTTATATCTGTATGATCCACTATGAATCATCTGATTCCATTGTATTAATTTGAACATTTTCTTCTCTTTTTTTGCAAATTCACCTTTCTTTCTGTTTGCAAAGGAATTTCAGTGAGAACGGTACTTTAAAAGCCATAAAGTGAGTTTTACTGTTAAAATGATCAGTTTAATCAAAAGCTTAGGTTATCTTACGTATGTGAAGACCTTAACTTCTTTCAAGGGTATTGAAAAGAGGCAACTGGCTAACCCAAGAGCACACCCCTTCAGAACCTGCACGGGCATATCCTGCACAAGTGCCTGCCACACTTGACATACCTAGTTCCAGCAGCACAGGCTCTTCTACAGCCGCATCATCCTTGGTTGAACTTATTTCCAGATGCATACCACAGAAACCAAAGTTTCTGAATAGAAATTCCATCTATCTCATTTTTACATGAGATTAAACAGATGGAGCTTCTCCCGTATTTTTCTATAAAGCACTAAGCATTTCCCTAATGAGCAATCCCTTATCTTTCTTTGTTCTCCATTAAAAAGGTTTCTTTTCAGGCACTGATCTGCCTCAGGTGTATTTTTATTTTCTTCCAGGATTTAAAAGTCAAAGCAAAAGAACATAGTTGCATGAAATGCATCCTGATCTATTAGTGGTTTGATTACCTTTAGAATGGACACGTGAATATAAGATCTGAGACTAATACATACCTTCAGGTTGACAAGAAAGAGCAGAAATATACTTATTCTGAGAAATACATACATGGAATACCCAAAAAGCTTTAAATACAGTGTATATAAAAAAGAAAACTTTTTTACTTGATAGACTCTCCATACTATTGAATCGATGAACATGTACTGAAATAGAACAACCTCCATAAATTTAATTTGCATATAAGACTTAGCTATTTTATTAGATAACTGGGTAAAAATGCTAGTCTTAGAACATTCCTACACAAAGGTATTCATAGCATGAGATACCTGGAAGGGGAAAATTAGATATAGCTGAGCAAAGTAGCATATGCTTACTCATTCACCAAATACAATCTACTTGCATTATTGAGTTGTAATGAACACAGAGATCATACGTTTGTCTGAGGGATATATCTGTTCATCCTTAGCACACAACAGCATGTCTGCACTGCCTATATGGGACAGCAGCCTTACAAATTTCTTGTTTGTGTTAACATGCACACTTGTCATCTGGACAATGAACAGCTTTAAGTCACTGCTAGGTAATTTTTTTTTTAAGTCTTTGTATTTCCATCACAAACTAAATTCTACTGTTAGCCAAGTGAGACAGTTACTTGCTTTTCTAATGGAATCTCAGCTACAATTCATTACTGGAAGCACTTCTTTGAAAGAATTTTGCGAAGGACCCTTTACGCATTTCCTTTAAAAGACCTTTCATAACCATCAATCCAGAAGAAGCATGTTTCCTGAGGAGACAGTTATGCAGTCTAAAAAAAGACAAGTAAACCTAAAGACTTTGCCTGTGACTGGCTTAGTGTGTGCTGGCTTCAGCCACTTAGACCAACACAAAAATGTCACCTAGTACACTGGAGACTTTTCTATTATTACTTTGCATCTTTACATTTCTGGTATCAAACTTAAGCATTTGGGATAAATAAATGGGCCGGTTCCTCAGTTATAATTCTTATCCCTACAGACAGCAGCAATGAGGAATTGTCCCTTAGTTTTGGTGAAAGAGTGACTCAGACAACTTCTGGCAGTTAATGACAAATTACATTACTGCAAAGCTGAAAGAAACTGATAACAATAAAATAAATAGGAAGGGGAAGCTAGCATCCTTTACTTGGAAACTCCCTTGAAATATATACAAAAGAAAAAAAATGGAATTTCTATCAAAATTAGAAAAATAAATCCCCCTCAAGTACGCTTGAACTCAAACACAAAGACAACCTCGCTTGACTTGGCATGACAGTTTCATATTAAATCTGTCTGCCTGCACAAACTGAAATGTAAGCACTAATGTTACTACACACTGGATTGTTTGTAACAACCAAAATGAGATGGCAGCTAGGCAAAATAAAACCTCATTTTTAAGTTAAACATTCTTTGCAAAAGAATGCTATGCTTTAAGAGGCTAATTTTAATTACCAGTTTTAAAAAAATAATCTCTGCTTACCTATATAATAGTGAGATGTTTACAGAGATGACAGCTTTGTGTTACTGTAGAATCTTAAAACACAACTTCATTGAGATCAAAAGTTCATAAACAAAGTACTCCTGATCAGCACTGCCAGTACAGAAAGCACTAGGATACTAAGTTATGTTCTCAGAATTTGCCCAGTATGGGATGAAGACATCTAATGCATACGCTTTAGACCTGAATTTGACCACAAACATATCACCCACTGTTTTGTGTAAGCCTGAAAGCTTTTTCACTATGGATCTACGTAACACACAAAACCGAACCTCACACCAGAAGGTGTCCTTTCATCCCTTTTCAGACAGTTATAGACAACGTATATGCAAATGCTGTGGTCTTGCACTTAAGATGTATTGTGATCTAGAGTACTAACCATGTGAGCACCTTTCAGGAAGAGAGAAACAAATGCAACTAGTTTAATCAGGTTCCCACCGTGGCTTTGAATAAATCCTTTCAGTTTTATCTGATCTAGATTGCAAGTTCTCTCCGCAGAGACCAAGTCATAAAGTATGCAATGCAAAGAAGGGCTATTCTGGGCCTCAAGATATATAAGGAGGTGTCAAGTACAGCAAGTTCAATTTAGATTTCCCCATAATTGATCATGACTTTACACTAGTGGAAAGAAATGTTGGAATTAGGGAGAAAGAACAAAAAGTTCTCTGCACTGCATAACTGGAACATTTTACACGTATGTCTTCCAAGTAAATAATAACAAAGAACTAAGCTTAATTTTGTAAGAAACCAAAATGTTAAGTACTAAGACAATTTCAAACGCCACCTCTTCTACAGGCCATCAAAAAACCTAAACATTTTGATACACTTAACTGAAGTTATGCTATAAGCTTAAACATTAATGCTATAATTGCTTACAAGAGCCTTTCATCACTATCTAGTTATTCCTACTGTATTTAAGAGTGATACCAGATAAAACAGCATTTCATTCAAAGTTCCTGACATGCTGAGTTCATTTAGAAACTTTTTAACTTCAGCTTATCAGTTTAATATTCTATTACATAATAGTAATATGTTTTTACAGAGCACCTCACAGATCATTTCCTTACTTTACTCAAGACAATACATCTTCCTTGATTTTTGTAGGAGATGGCAAGATTGTTTACATTCTTGTATGTATTGGGCTGAAAAAAAAAACCTATAGCTGGGGCTAGGAGAGAAGAAACAACTCATGGCCCTGGCTGGAGCTAGTTACCTGTACACACACCAACAATTATTAGGTACACACTGAATTACTGACGTGCCCACACTTTCAGTAACACAAAGCGAAGGCATACTGGGACTTACTATTTGTTATTCTGACTCATGAGTATCTGTAATTTTTAAAATGTGTATAACTCCGCATTTTCCTCTTCCAATATATTTTGCAAACATTAAGAGCTCAGCATTCAAAGTTGTCCTAAGAAATGTTATTATAAAGTATAAAAAAAACCCCAAAACCGAACAAAAAAAAACACACCAAAAAACTGAGTTCTGTAGGATTGTCATCTTCTCCTCTGATGGTATCCTAAAAATACCATATACCATTATGGCATATGGATAAGAAATTCTCTCTTGTAACAACAATGGAATTTTGTTTGTAAAAGAACAAAGTAATCAGACGATGGGCACATACAAAGTGCAGCCAAAACACAGGTATATTTATGACATCACTTTGTTGGCTGGAAATGCACAGGTTTAAACGGCATATTGTCTTGCTCTATTAAACATCACTGATGTCTGCTACATGTACTCAGTAGCTACTTAACAAAAGGAAAAATGCAGTTCACACAAATTAATTCAGACGTGCACTTGGCAAAAACTCAAAACACATACATAAAAAAATGCAGACGGCGTACTCCCAGTGATTAACGCTTCATACCCCCTGCACCAGCAGGGATAAATAGAAAAAAACCATCAAAACAAACAAACTAAAAAAAACCAACCCACAGGAGGAGTGCCCGGCAGGTAGGCAAGTTAACAGCCCCAGTTTAAGAAGCGCATACCCGTGAAAGGCACGGCGCTCGGGGGCAGCAAGGCACCTATCGCGATTTCGAACGTATCGAGAGTCGCACCGGCAAAGCGGAGCCAGGAAAACCGACGTTTCACAAGGGGGCACGCCGCCCTCATGTCACCGGCGCGGCTGGCAGGCAGCTCCAGGCAGCCGGGCAGGGCGGCAGCCCGGGGAAAGGACAGGGAGGGGAAGCTCCCTCTTCCCCCCCGCCGGGTTCTCGGAGCCCTCTCCGGAGAAGGGCGCGAGGCCGGGGCAGGCCCTCCACCGCCCACCTTCCCCCACAGCCGTCCGGGCTGGCTCGGCCTGGCCCCCCACTTCTCCTCACACAGGCCGACACCCCGCCCCCGGGCGCGCCCCCCTCCCCACGCCGGCTCCCCTTCTCCCTTACCTCCAGCGAGGCCCGGCGGGGCCGCCGCCAGCCAAGGAGGGACGGGCGGGCGGATGAATGGCGGGGGAAGAGCCAGGGAACGGCGGCGGGGCGGGAGGGGAGCCGGGACGCGCCGCGCTGGGCTGGATGCGAACTGCGCCAAGCGCCGGCCGTTGGTGCAGCGCGTGCACGTCGGCGCGGGGGGGGGGGGGCGCCGGCGGGGGGGGCG
>VXBO01005573.1:60423-166555 GCA_013400135.1 Rhinoptilus africanus
GCGGGTCCCGCCTCGTCCCGGGACCCACGTGACCTTAGGGCGAACGCGGTTGGGGGGGAGAGGGAAGCGCGCGGCCGGAGCGCGTGCGCGGGGCGGGAGGCGGCTGAGGGAGCCGCGGCGAGGGCAACGGGGGAGCGCGGCGCCGCAGCCACGTTCACGTTCAGGGCCGGGAACTGAGGGGGGGAGCGGGGTCGGTGTGGGGCAGGAGGTGCCAGCGAAGGGGCACAGAGGGGCACGAGGCTGTGGCCACCGCGGCTTTGTTGAGGCAGCCACCCGCGGCCTCCCCCCGGGCCGGGCAGCCTGCCCCGGGCCTGCCTTCCTCACCCGACGTCCTCCTCCTTCCTTCTCTCCTGTCTTCTTCCCCCCTCCTCCTCCTCTCCTGCCCCCGCCCCGAGCTGCCGCGGCTGAGGTAATGCAGCTCGGCTACCTGCCGCCGTGGCGTGGTTGCCGCCTCTTGCCTGGGGCGCGGGGCCGCGGCGATCAGCGGGGAAGCGCTGGCTCTCCGCGGCTATTTATAGCCGTGGTCTGAGCGGTGTCTCACAATTAGCACCTCGTGACGGGGATGTTTCAAAAGAAACGCCGCTTTCGGGGTGCTTTGCAGCTTTAGACACCTGCCACTGCGTCCTGCTCTTGAAAGTTACTAGTCTACCTACAGGAGGCTGGAAAATAATTTAATTTTTTTATTATTATTTTTAAATGAAAGTGTAGAATCGCAAAATCAAAACGTTTCCAGCGGTCCAGGTATGTACTGCGGGTCAGCAGCTCCGTTTGCCCCCTGCTTTTGTGATTCACGCCGCTGCTCACTGAAGTTGGATGGATTACGTGGTGTTATTTACTCTATTGCCCAGAGGCCTGGATGGTTGTGAGACATGATATGTACTAAAACAGGATAATATTCTCACCCTGAACAGCTCGCAGTGTAAAAAAGGGAGAAGAAAATAAAATAACCGGAAATACAGTTTAGGTTTTACAGTTGTCAGCTATCCATGTTACTTCTTTATTTTACTGTGTGTTTCTTTGTCTGCCAATTACTTTTTCATCTGCCAATCTGTTCATGAGAGTTTTGCTAAAAGCCGGCTTTGTCCCACTTCTTGTTAGGGCCATTTTGGGCTCTCACATTGGTTATATATAATCGTCACATAAGAAAACAGGCTAGTTAAGAGTATTCAACGCAACTGCCAAAAAGACACGGTAGCATGCAAAGCAGAGTATAGACAAAATTTCCTGTGATAGCCCCTGGATCTCTCAAAAAATTCTTGACAATCTTTTATACTAGTCCTGCAAACAGATAAGATCTGTTTATTAATCTGTACCTCCTACAAACCGCCTAAAAGATTATAGTCAGTGAGTTTGCTTATTTGCAAATAATATATTTAAATCCCTTGGAGCATGGAACTAAAAAAATTATCCCACATAACATGCAGGCTGGATTTTTGAAGAAAGCAGTTAACGGAAGAAGACAGAAACGCAAAATTGCGTGTCCAGAGTGACTATGTTATGCATATGTAAGAAGAATGAAAGGTCAGATTTCACGCCTGCCCGTTTTGATGACGTTGCTGTAGAGTCAGAAATTCGGAGTCGATTTCAGAACGCTTTCCAGGACTCGGGATAAATGGATGCAGCACAGACCACTGGAGCAATTTTCCACCCTTGGGTGCAACCGTGTTTCAGCTGCAGCAGTTTTCTGAAGAGGCCTTCCATTTGAATATAACGTCTTAATAGTAATTTCCCAGCTGTGTTAGCATAACATCAGGCACAAATACTCAGTCTGTGCTTCAGCTGATAGATCATTTCCCTGCTTTACCAAGTTCCTTATTTGGCGTCTTAGTTCCTTAGTTTGTAAGGGTAACCACATCAGCGTTGCTCTAACAGAGTATTTTTGTTTGCGTTCCCATGATCTTATCTTTGCTAGTCATAACAGCAAGTGATTTTTTTAGTTGAGGGGACAACTCCAGACAGCCCTGTTCACAGGGAGATAAGAGGTAGGGGCTAAATCTACCATACATCCTCAAATACCAATTTTAAGCTAGATCCTATTATGAAATTAAGCCTAATCCAAAAGCAGGCTAGCTTCTTAGGTGACAGAAAAATCTTTACTTGAAAAGGGGTGACAAATTGATGCCATACTTTTCTATTTCAGACCTGGAGTAGGCGCTTCTGATTAAAGAGCATCTGCTTGAAAACACAATGTTTTCCCTTCAGGTAACCTTTTCCATTCCAATATTACCATCTCCAGACAATCAGAAGGCTGCAGAAGTGGGCAGCCCTCTGTATTTTCCTTTTGTATTCTCTACCCTTTTGCACTTACACATAGAAGATGACGATCAAGGTGTAAAAATGGCTTGCATTTTCCACAGCTGTATCGGGGGGGGAGTTGTTTCCGTTCTCATCACGTGCAGTTGGACACCGTGGTGGTGCAGGCAGGATCTCTCTGCATCTGCCTGTGGTTTGCGCTCCTTGTTGAACCATAACTCACCGGTAGGTAAACCAGGGCCTCCAGGCTGCGGGAAACCTGCCACTTCATTTACGTTCATTTTGCCTTTTCACCGCAAATGTCACTATGATTTTCCCCACCAGGGCAAGGGGAGGCGTGATGAGAACAAGTGCTTGAAATTGCTTTTTTCTTTGGTGGAGGGGAAATAATTTGAAAGCCTGTTACCTGGAGCCGTGCATAAGCAGTGGCTCTCCGGCTGTTCAACTGACAGACCACGTCTAGCAGCAATAGAGTGTGAGAGAGGCAGCCTGCTTAGGGCTCAGCAAGCGAGGAGGAAGGGTCTCCGGCAGGTTAGGATACAGAGTAAATACAGGGGTAAATCACAGGTCTGGGAGGATGTAGGGTGCTCGGCATGGCTTTGGTGAAGCCTCAGAAAATTTGTGGTTCTGCAGATCGTAGAGAGCTGTAGGTGTAGGGATGTAACACCAGCCCCCAGCTTGTATTGGTCCCTGAGTGCTCAACATGTTGCTGACATTTGTGGATGAAAGAAAAAATGGCCTTTTGCTTAGTTGTTACAGCAGTTAAAAAAAAGAAGAAGTCTGTCCACATATGAAATAAAAACTAAGATCAGTGATGAGATTTTGTTATGTCATTTTGCCTTTTTTTGTGTGCATACAACACCCAGAAACCATTGTTTGGAGTAGTCACTTGCCCACCATCACCCATGCTCATATTGCAGCAGTCAGGATTATTCTTACACTTTTTTTTTTTTTTTAATTGTTGACATCTTACCAGTAAACCTGATGGTCTCCTTATCTCTGCATGTTAATCATGACTTGCACATGTCTTCTCAGGAGTGTTTCAGTAACTTCTCCAGGATCAGAATGACATTACGAAAGCGTGTCACAATTTAATTTAGTTTATCCTTTTAATCCCATTTAACAGTTGGAAAAAAAAAAAAATATGAGGAAAGTCATTCGCAAGGATCCAGTGCTGTACCCTGGCCATACCCTGAACCACCAGTATATTTAAGCACACCAGTAGTCCCACTGTAGTTGAGGGGCTGGTTTGTAGGTTTAGGGTGTTAAGTCAGCAGACTCAGATCAAGTCTCATGTGAGCAGCATTTCTCCCTTCTTTGTCAATCATTAGTGGGTGTTTCACAAACCATCTTCTGATAATAGATAAGGTAGGTGTCAAGCCACCTATTAAGAGGTTCCTTCTCCTTGCCAAAGTCACAGCTTAAGTAAGGAGGAGGTTTTATTCTGCGCCTGTCAGTGACGAAACAATAAATGGAAATGACTGTATGACATAGGATGAATGGTAGAAGACGCAAGGTGGGAAAAGAGGGAAGGAAAGGTATTGCATTTGAAAATGCAGAAGGAGAAAGATTACAGGAAAGACATCTTGCGTAATGAAATGAGAAGTGAGACAAGGGGAAAAGTCAGCAGAAGATTGCAGCGAAATCTGGTGCCTGCCTTCCTCCCTTTGCCATCGGTCTCATCCCCTCACTGTCTCTCACCAGTACCTTCATCTCCAGAAGCCCTTGTGGAACAGAGCAGTTTCTCTAACATTTTTCTCTTTACAGCTTTTGTTGCTCTTTTCCCTGGAAAGAATTTTACTTCAGTTCTTAAAATTTACTGTCATTTTAACAACACAAGAAAACTTGTGCACGAAGATTTGTTTCAGGTGTCTGGTTATTAGAGTTACTATTCAAGGACGCAGAGCAGAGGTCTGCCCTACACTAGTTTAAGGATGATCTCATTTTGCAACCAGCTGCTTCAAAGATTATGGCTTTATATATGATCAAACTACAGTTTATCGGTCCCAGACCACAGACAGGTCTTCCTCAATAATTGGGTAACAAATCCAGAAGTAATTCTCAGAAGAACGCAAGGACACCGGGAATCACAGTGCCTTTACTACAGTGGAAGGCAAAGCCTATTTTTCACATCTTCTTACATCTTAAAAAAATCACACTTTGTAATTTTGGAAGGCGATTAGATAATATAGTTTAATGCAATACTTCCACAAACTGTTGTTATAACACAAGGATGTGAGTTTATAATAGAATTATAAATCTGAATATAAAGAGTAATGCATGCTGGAATGAACAACTACGGCTTAAATAATCAAAATGGGGTTTTTTTAATCTTTCATGTGTTTAGTTGTGTATTTCACTTATCATGCATAAAACACTATGCTTCTGGGTAGCATATAGTTTCCAGTAGAACAATACTGATGTAACTGCATTTCTAGCTTTTTGAGGAACCATCCAAATTTAATTTAAAAAAACCCTCCAAACCCTGGTGCATTTTAGTTTAAATTTTAAAATGTATTTCCAGTAGGTTTTAATTGAAATATCAGGAACATACTGATTTTTCCTCTAGCGAAAAGCTAAAACCTGATTCTGCTACAATGACACAACAGGGAGATCTGCCATTGGCTTCACAGTGAGCAAAATGGGCTTTGTAATCTGAGATTTGGGTCATTTTTAGAACATTCTTCTGAGATCCGGCTTGTTTTCTATTAAAACCAGTGAAAAGACCCCTGTGGCATTTTGCAGGAATTGGATCAGGCTCTCAGTGGTACAGGCTGTTCTATATATAACTTACTGGCTGCCGTTGATGTTTGTGGAAGGCAGGCTCCCAACCCGAAGGAGCTGTAAGGGGTGATGGATTTTTAGAGAGGTAAGGCAGGTTAAAATAATTGCCATGACAAAGAGCGGTTAAGAGTTGCATGAAACAACCTGCAGCTTTGTAACGTTTTGAAAGGCCAGACCCTCTGGCAGAGTGATGTAATTGCACATCTGTAGGTATTTATCATTTTCGGTAACAGTTGCATGAGAACCTACATGCATTAAGATTCCCATTTTAAAAGTCCCTACTGCATTTCCGTATGGGACCTACGCTGACAGTGTTTGCTGATGGGCTACTCCAGTTTTCTAGTTTAAACTACAACACATAGATGTAGAACAAGATGTAATGTAGAACCGAATGAAGCTCTATGTGTCAAACAGTACCTAAGTCTAGTAGGATGATTTTAGTTGCAGTTCAGTCTGAATTTTAAGTTTCTCCCACTGCTTTTTTGTATAGCCGTCAATATTTTGATTTGCATAACTTTTTCTCTGTTGCATCCCACATCTTTCTGTCACCCAGAATGGACCATCCAAATTCCTTATATCCTTTACCTTGCTTACAGAAATGTTATTGCTCCAATTGCCTCCACATAGGCACTCTATCTAGTATTTCATCCAGGAAGAATCTTTTTGTTGCTTTTAAAAAGAGTTGAATAACCCTGTTGGAATTCTACTGGAAGGAAATGGCTTGCTTGCTTTCAGACTTATCAGTGTCTCAGGTGTTACACATTTACATGCTATTGAGATTCTTTGTTTTCTCATGCTAACAATTCTACAAGGATGGATTAGAAACTGATATTTCTTGGTTTTTTTCAGTATTTCCATATTTGTCACAGATCTAACACCCTAGAAATATCAGCAGAGTTCAGTAATCTTACATTAATAACCCATCTGGAAGAAGCCAATATAATATGACTGAGCCTTCCAAGAGTTGAAATCAACATTTTCCTAGTAATTAAAGTATCTTATTTTTATTTCTTCTATTTAATAATTTCTGGCAATTTAAAAGTTGAATTCTGCTTGCATATTAACAAAATAAGTTGTGACCTTTATTTTTATTGGTTTGTTTTTCAGCTTGAACTCTGCTTCTTTCAAAGTATCTAAGCATCCATAAATGAGTCATATTTTCTTATATCCTTAGTACATAAACATGTGAATGAACACAGTAATGAATGTGAATGAGCACAGTAGTGATTTAGAGCAGAGATTCTTGGCTTGCATTTATTCCTCACTTACATGGACCATGAAGCTACACTCTCTTATAAGAAACCAGCGAGTCTGATACCCTAGTGAGGGGAAGAAGGGATAGCGTTGGGCCGAGACACTGAGGGGAATGGGGACAGAGGGTTTAGCAGCTCTTGGAAACAGAAATATGATTGCTGTAGCAAAAAGAGTGCAGAGAAATGAGTATGTGGGGCAACCGATACTTTATGGGTTAATCCATAGTACCTCACCAAGGCCAGAAGTGGAGAGGCCTGAGTGGTCTCATGGGAAGAAGTGGCCAGATGTCATCCTGATCCACCTGATGGAACAGGTTTGCATGAAAGAAATTTGGATCAAAAGAAAACCTACTTCTGGGCCCGCTGCACCCGTAGGAGATGGTTGTATTTCTGAAGATCTTCCCCGGGGACAAATTGATCTTGGTGAAAAGTCTATCCAGGACATAGCATTAAGAGGACTGTATGTATGATTTCCTTGAGAAAGTAAGCAGGGTCTGTCTCAAGCTGTGATGGCCTACAAGTATCAATTAACAGATCTACATAACTGATATCAGCATTCTTTTACAGAGTAATAAATATGTCACTTCTGGACAGGATTCACTCTAATAAACTCTGCCTATCGTGGACATTTTTCAGTAATTAAAATCACCTTATTAGTTCATGGATCATTATTAAGATACTTAGAAATTACTGCAGTGCAATTAATTTGGTATTGAGACATAGGTGCCCATCTACTATGCCATTGAAGTTATAAAGTATCATAAATATTATAAAAAAACACTCATAAACTTTTGTGTTAAAATATTACAGCTAGTCTACCACCCATGAAATCTCAGCTTCCGCTTATTATCCAGATCATAACAGCGGGGTTTGCTCAAGGCTTTTTTCCTGGTGGTTTCTTTCCCTGCCTATCCAAGCTTTCTGCGGGCTGAGGAACCATTTCTGCTACTGCTGCCTTTCCGTCGACCGTCTTTGCTGTTTGCTGGTTGCGTTTTGTATCCTTTTCTGTTTCCACAGGGGGGATTTCATTTGGAACAGGTGTCTCTTCTGTAGCAATAATTTCTTCTACGTGTGGCTTAATAAAATCTAATTTAGGAGAAGTAATAAAATTTCCCATATATTTACTATGCTCAGAAACACAGAGGTACATAGAGTAAGATTTTGCTTTCACATTGCGTTTGACCTTATCACGTTCTTTTTCTCTCCTCATACCCATATAAAGAGATTCAGGATCACAAATAACATTACTACTTTTTACAGAGCTAAAAGCAACTCCGAGTCTCTATGGTCTCTAATTAAAAAGATTCAGGAAAGGGTAGAACCTGCAAAACATTTACAGATGTAAATTATTGTTTCTCACATGAGTCACCTCATTTACAGGACTTCTCAGAAATGTCTAGGTTACCCATACCAGGAAGGCAAGAGAGGAAAGGAATGGACTTAAATAATTGTTCTGGCCTTAGGAGCAGAAAGGGGAGGGGAATAAAAGTATAAAATGCCCTGTCAGCAATGATATAATGTGTATACACCCTGTATACAAGGAAAAAATACTTAGGGAAAAATATGTAAAACAGATGTTCTGATAATGTTGGAATTTAAACCTTACTTGGAGCTAAAATGCTCTACGTGAGGGAGTTGTAATTGTGAGGAATAAATCAATGTCCAAGTAGCAATTATATAGTAAGAGGCTAAAAGAACAGTAAAAATCTGTGATATACAAGAATGCTGGATCACCAGAGAGCTTTTCATTGTGTACTCTTCTCTAAATTGGACAAAAAAAATGGTCACTTATAATTCCAACTTTACCATTCAATATGGACATAAAACTAAGAAAGAATAATGGAATAATCTCAAATAATGGCTATAAGATCAGGCTTTTCTAAAACACTTTGGCATTTAGGGTACCTTAATTAGCAAGGCTTTTTTTTTTTTTTTTTTTTTGTTAATTGTCAAAAGTCTAGCTGCTGAAATGGGTCTCACTTTGGAAAATAACACCATGTGTGTATATATACATGCTTAGGAGGTCTTTCCTCTGCATTCAGAAATTTGAAAATATTTATTATGGCTTAAAAAACTTCTATCAGCCAGGTGAGCCAAGGTGAGAACTTGCAGCCCAGTGGAAAGGTGATTTAAAAGTGTTGATTTCAGTCTCTTTCACTGGTGTTTAACCTGGCAATTCATACTTTGCATTTGTTGTTGATGAAGAGCATTCATACAGTAAACTTGATTGTTTGGAGCCTGAGTAATATTGATTGGCACAGCCTATTAACTACATAATGTTTAGCAATTTTTTCATTGGAGTAGAAGACCATAAAGGTGAAAGTGCTCTTACCTTTCTTTTCCCCTTCCTTCCGTTTGCTTGCTGTCGTCGTTTTTTTCTTTTTAGATACAGCTATATTATTTTGATCTTGTCCTTGGACTGTGTCAGTCTGTCCTGACACAGAAATCACAATCACCTGAAGCAAAGCAAGAACAAAAAGTGCACAAGCAAGAAATGTGGATGTATCATAAATTCAGTTTGAAACCACCGTAACTGAGTCCCTGGGAGCAAAACTGTTTAGAAGGAGCTATTACTTTGACTTTCAGGGACACATACATCTTCTGAAGCAAAGAGAAGTGGAATCCAGCCTGTTAATCTGGGAGATGGCCCACTTGTATTCCCTCGCAGTTCTGCCAAAAGGAGGGAGGCAGGAAGACAGATCGTTTGAAGATAAAGTAGTATAATAAATTGCTGCCAAAACGCAATCATTATTAAAAATATGCTAATACTAAACAATTAACATCAGTTATCAGGTATCACGAAGAGCAAGTCATATTCTTGTTTGCGCTCTGGAGGATGGAAGAGATGTGACACTTGCTGTTAAGGTATATGTCCTGGACCAAGATGGAGTGAGCTGCTTATCATCCTTGAATCGGCTTTGTCTCATACTGAGCAAAATTGTCAGATAATTTGACATTAATTCTTTAAACTCTGAAAGCTTGCTGTATCTCCAATTACAGATATTCTTGTGATTATATATTGAAATTTTAAAATTAAGCTCTTTTACTTTGTCTGATACGCAGCTGTTGTGACTAAATGGTCTGAACATTTTTTATAACAGATATTTATAACAGATTCATTAATGTACATAATTACACACTTAAACCTTAAAATTGCAATAATGTCATCAAGTTTGATACTTGAGTCTTAACTATTTGGGGAGATAAGGCTGTGTGAAAACATACACTGTTTATGTGAAATGCTGAAAACACAGTTTTACATAATTTCATGTTAAAAATCCCTGTGACATGAAATTTATTCTAGAAGAAAAAATATTTATGCCAGATAAACTTCACACGTTCCTTGAAACCGGGGGTACTATTAAAGTTAAGCACATGCTAACGTGTTTGGTAGGTCATAAGTCTGATCTAAATCGGAGTTTATTTTTTTTTAATGATTAAGATCAAAATCATTAGCCTTTTATAGAAACTGATAAAAAAAAATAAAAATTGAAAAAATACCCACTTTCACCATTGATAACTGTGCTGAATCTATTCTTACCTGAGCCATTAAAAATTCCCTCATGCTTCCACTTTGCCTTTAACGTTAGCTCACAGTAAACCCCAGATGGCAAAGGTTTAAGTGAGCATTAACTGTGCAGCACTTCACAGAATCACAGAATCATAGAATCGTAGGGTTGGAAGGGGCCTCTGGAGTTCATCTAGTCCAACCCCCCTGCCAGAGCAGGGCCACCTTAGAGCAGGTTGCACAGGGACGCGTCCAGGCGGGTTTTGAATGTCTCCAGAGACGGAGACTCCACCACCTCCCTGGGCAGCCTGTGCCAGTGCTCTGCCACCCTCAAGGGAAAGAAGTTCCTCCTCATGTTTAGGTGGAACTTCCTGTGTTCAAGTTTGTGCCCGTTACCTGTTGTCCTGTCACTGGGCACCACTGAAAAGAGCCTGGCCCCATCCTCCTGACACCCACGCTTCAAGTATTTATAAGTGTTGATAAGATCCCCCCTCAGTCCTCTTTTTTCCAGACTGAAGCCACCCAAATCCTTCAGCCTTTCTTCATAAGAGAGGTGCTCCATCCCCTAATCATCTTTGTAGCCATTACTAATGGCATCCTCACAGCAATGTCAGTACTGCAGCAAAATGAGTGCCTGGGAAACAGCACTATGTCTGCACTCACTGGAGCTAAAAATGACAAGAGAAAGTATGTGAAAGGTGCACAGACTTCATGCTTATACTAAAAATAGGTATGTTAGTTCTTCAGATTTTGGTGTGAAGAATTGTGCTGTTGTGCGATTAGTAATGAAGAGAATTATTAATATGGCACATTGCTCTCCTAATGAGCAATTGGGCTGATAACTGCTTCTGATCATACCTATCTATATCTATATCTATATCTATCTATCTCTCTATGTATCTATCTATCTCACATATATTATATCGCATGTGTAGATCATCATAAGTCCAGCAGGATGGACATATATGTACATTGTGTTGCTCCTCCACAGCTAATAATAATCAGTGGCATTGTTGTAAAAATGGAGTTTTTAATCTATATAAGTGTGTTCAAAGATCTGGACAAATGTTTTTTGTCTGAACATTTTTATCTGAAAAAAAAAAAAAGGTTTTTTTTCTCTGTTCCAGTAAAAATTCCTTTTGTAGCTTTAAAAGATCTTGACAGAATATGTTATTTCTCACCTCCAGTGTTAAGTTTGGATGAGATTAACTGAGGTCTCAGTCTAACAAAATACTTACCTAACACCCTGAAATCAAAATTCATGAGCAGGTCCATTGAATCGCATGAGACCACTCCTGTGTCTGAATTTGCAAAAATACCTTGTTGAGTTGAGATGTGAAGAAGGGAAGGTCTGGATAGAAAGTTGCGATGAGATGCCATTGTGGGTTTTGCCGTGAACAGTACAGTGAAGATTAACAGGGATCTAAAGGAAAGCTAGAGGTAATTACAGTGGTAAAAGCATTAAGAGACTAAGGTACTGTGTGCAACTATCAGAGCCGTGAGTAGTAAAACAAGACACAGTGACACAAGCTTGTGATGGAAGGAAAGAAGTGAATTCTGTTTATTTGTGAACATAGAGGAGAGTTCGTACATTTTTGCAGACATGCTCACATTAGTATTCTGGCGTCCTAAGCCTAATTTTCTTTTATGTTACAGTACTTTTACCCCAATTGGGCAAATTAAACAGTATTTATGGATGTAGATGACACCCATGTTAAGGCCTCTCTAAATTAACACAGCAATACAAAGGGGCCTTAATGTAGACAAAACCAGCACTAATATCTCCATGATTTAATTCTCTAACACATTCCATCTATGCTACTTTACAAAAGTTGGAACAAATCTAAACTGCTGCTCAAAAATGCCTTGATAATTTTTTTATCTTTCCATCTACCTCATCACTTGCCTCCACTGAAATGATTCTTCACCCTTTTGGTTTTTGTTGTATGGTCAAATGCTCCAAGAAGGGGGTTAAATGGTGGACCTATGTTTACAGCCAGCATGCTTTTGGCCTGGCTGAAGATGCTACAAGTAGGTTCTATGAGGTTATCAGTAAGAAAATATTTAGGAAAGGCTCTGTTTTCTCTTGCACATTTAAGCATATTAGAAACAAAAGTGAAGTGAATGGAAAAATCCAAGGCTGCCTGCTAAAGCAAAAAGCCATTTACACACAGAGATTATGTCAGCCTATCATCTGAAATCTAACCCATACTTCAGCTTCCTAGTCTTAAATTCACACTTTCATTTCTTAGCTTCTTTGTTTTTCTCTTGCTCAGACTGCCTCTCTTCCTCGGGTATGTACACACTTACGGTGACATCGCTGGTCTCCGTCCCGTACTTGTTCTTCACCACAATGCTGTATTTCCCAGAGTCGAGTGTGGATACAGTGGAAATGGTAAAGCTGACATTTTTTCCAGATTCAAATTTCAGGATGCAATTAGCATCTGACACGAATGCTTTTTCATTCTTCAGCCATGAGACCTCTGGCGTAGGATCTCCCCAGACAGTGCAAGAAAGATTAAGTGCCTATAGAAAAAAGGCCAAAAGAAATGACAGGTAAAGCTCAGTAACTATTTGCTGTGGTTTTTTTGATGCCTGGCTCTCCAAATGTTCCAACCCCCTATTTATCTTCCTGCTTTTAGTAAGTAGATGCATATCATCAAGAGTAACCAATATTTTTCGTCAGTGTCTTCTGTATCGTAAAGGAAAAGAAGGAAATCAGTTAATTCATAAACTCCATTAAAACCTTTTGATATTTTATGGAACCTTGTTCTCTACTCTCATAATCATTAGTAGAGCTTTCTCCAATGCATATTGTTTAATATAAAATTAGATATTATCTGCATTTGTGTGTTACACCTGAAATGAGAATTTGAGGAACAATCAGATGGATTTTTTTTGTGTTAAGCTCACTATATATTTGCCACGGAAGTAAAGAAAGTGTGCCTGCATTTTTAAATAAGTAAGAACAAAGTGTCCCTGGAATACTTTGTTTAATTTAGGATCTTTTAAAACTATGCCTTGACAGCTCTTCCAACAGACTTGAATTGTTTTACGCACTTCTATAAAACTATTTTTAACTGAAATCAATACAGGCTTTACCCTTTCTTTGGTGATCATGTAAGTATTTCCCTTTGATGTTAGTAATGTTTCTAAGGCCTGAATTCAGTCCCATCAGACAGAAGGAAGTATCTTCATCATCAGAGAGTCAGTTGTTGGAGAGATCACTGGCAGTTGGATACTTTCTGTAGGCTGGGGAGTTCTGTTGTGTACACCATGTTCAGGCCTCCTTTTTTTGTTGTCAGCTGAGAAATTCATGTTTGGGAGATACCAATACATATAAATGATCCCCTCCTCCAGTCACAATGCCATGGGTATCTTTCTCAAAAGAGTTTGCAAAAATGAACATCACATACAGTCCAATGTTAAAAATGTTCATATGAAACTTCAGTGGTACAGAGGCCTTCCTCTGGACCTTTATCTAGGAAAGAATCCATTTATGTCTAAGTATTAAATAGCAGCTTGGTTGGAACTTAAAAAGTTATTCAAAGTATAATATTTTTTTTAGTGGAAATTGAGGAATTTTTACCGCAGAGAAAATGGTCTTCAGTGGTTCATTAGGCATCGACTAAGTGATACACAAGGAATGTACAAGCTTCCACTCGACTGGAATCAAGTTTCTCTTACATTTTTTTAAAAGCTCTTGATAAAAATATATCAAAAATAGAGACAACTGAAAAGCACTGACACTGTTGCCCTGTAGGCTGTCATGATAAAAACCTACTGTGAGAAATGCAGTTAACAGGCTATCTTCCCTTCACCTCTCTGCTGCCTATCTTGTGGTGTGATGGTGGAAGATGGGACAGAAGACAGATACCCGTAAAGCTGTTGAAATGGGCAGATAGAAAAAATGGATACCTCTATACGAATGAAAGATTTCTGTACCTCTGACAACAAAATAAAAATCAAATAAATCCCACATCCCCTAAGGACCAAAATGAGAACAAAAGGGAGGGGGAAGTCTTTCCTCCATCAACAACACGTAATTCTTGGTACCAAAGGAAAGGCAGGTTCTGAGTTAAAGGTGGTTACAGCATGGTGGAGATGGCCCCTATCTGATTTCCTGCAGCACCTACAGCTGGTGACCGCACAGGGCTGTTGACTGCCTTCTCTTGTAGCCCACTGGTGTGAATGTGGTTTTGACTGCTATATCAGTCCATCTTTTTGAAAAACTAGGGAAAACAAGAGGTTTTACATTTTCCCCTCTTCCTTATTGCTCTCAATACAAACGTGCTCTCAGCATTGCATATGGTCCCTTCAGGTGGTCGGTATTTCTTTATTGGTTTCTGATTCTCTAACAAGCGAGGGATCACCACTGACTGGCCCCAGCTGCCACTCTAAGATGCTAATGAGATGACGTCTGTGTCCAGACAGCTCTATTAGTGGCATCATTCAAACCTCAGGTGTTTGAAGTCGTGTCAGTACTCTTTAATTCAAAGAAATTCAGGTAGCACTGATGATTCTTTTTTTTTTTCTTCTAAATAATTCCTTAAAATAGCTGCCTTTTGCTTAACCTTGCATTGCTAGTTCCTGTTTTGACATCTGTGATCCTCTTTACCTTCCCAACTCTTATTTATTTTCCAGATTCTAATGTGTGGAGATGTATCTTATAACTCACTATGTAGATGGTGAGATCTTTGGTTTTCTGGATAGTAATCCATAATTATGGAGCCTTAGCCAAGGACAAGTGATCACCCACTGTGACCGCACCAATCTATTTCAGATTTTCTGTTCATTGGGCAGGAGATGGTCGTTGCTTATGTGTTCATAAGTTAATGCATATCCTTATTGCTCACAGAAACCCCTGACTGTAATGCTGTATTCAACCTGAACTTCTTATCTTGGTAAAAAAGTCTGTCCTGTCCTCCCGAGGGGAAGAGGTACCTTTCCCCTCAAGGGGAAGGTCTGGAAGCCTGTCTAGATATTGTGGTGAGGGAATGAAATCTACCAGGAAATCTGAACCGTCTGAAAAAAACTGGGTGACTAAAACCCACCATCTCTTTGAACTGGATCTCAGTGTTTCAGACTCCACACAGAAGTTCCCGTAAGTCAGGACCTGGGGCACTGAGACGTGCACTTGGCAGCAAGTGCAAGACCCTTTGTGCCCCCCCCCGCCTTTCACTGCAGATTATAATGAGTAGAGTAGTGCAGGTGGCAGAGGGAAATGTGTCATTGTATTTCAAGTATTGCCGTTCCTCTTGTGTATTAACACAAACTCATTTTCCTGGGTGGTTTCGGCTAAGATGCCAGTGAGTGAACTGAAGTAGCTCAATCATGGGAACCTGCTTCCTTCTTCCAGCCTTCCTGTGAGGGCACCTACCCCTGTCAGAAGGGTAGAATGGGGAGTTGGTGGGCAAGAGGATGCAACACATTGCTTCTAGGTCTCGAAGTGTCTGTCTCTCAGAATCCTCAGCCTCTCCTATTTTTAAAAAAACACAACCCTTACTCACTTGCAGGCCTGCATTAGAACAGCCACTTAGGTTAATTTGGCTGGCTATACACAAAACTTAGACTAGTATTCTCCGTCAGGTCAAGTTCCTCCCTAATATGAACTGACACTTAGCCTTTTCCAATTATATCACACTGCTGAAGAGCATTTCTGTCTATCAGTGGAAGCCTCTTAGGCCATCTGGAGCACTGTTTGATTAACACCGGGTAAACACTGGTTCATTCGTTCTCACACATATCCTTCAGCTCACATGTAAATAGCTAATAAATAGTATCACAGTCACGGTGTTAAGTTTAAGTTTAAGACATGCATATGCTTGGAAGTTCAATCTACGGATACCAATCTGTTCATATAACTCTCTAGTTATGGCTGCACTTGTATGCAGAATCAAAGCTTGCAATTGCCAGTCCTCTGCTGCCTCATTTACTGTTTTTCAAAATCCTTGATGATTGTGCAATTTGCACAAATTACACAATAGAGAACCGCATTCCTCTCTCTCCAGCATATATGCAAACAATAGACAGATGAGCCAACGCCACCCAAACAAGCCCTGTTTTCCCTGATCACTCTCTGTCCTACTCCGTTTCTCAAAATGATCATCTACTGAGTCCAGAAACATAAGGTCAAGGATATTTGTCTTGAGTTCTGGGAGGTTTTCAGTCACTTATTCAAACATCACAAATGTCCTTTCTCTCAAGGACAATGTGTGTCTGGGTAAGATTTTGCAACTGATTTTTTACAAATTCCATTTTTATAAACTCTACGTGTTTTGCTTTAGTGAGCTCGTACTCAACATCATATCATCTCTCTTTTGGCTGAAAAATTAAAACTGGTAATAATCACTCAAAACAGTATGAGAATCTCTTCTCCAAGCACAAGCACTATTAGCTGAGAATCTGCAAATTCATTCTGTTTCTTTGGGTCTTCTACCTGCAGTTGCAATGCTCATATGGGTGCCTCTTATTTCTACAGCATTTCCCGAACTGCTAAGTGCTTTAATGAAAGGTTTAAGCAAATATTATTTCATTTTCTAATGCCAGCATACTCTAAGTTTTCCCAAAACTGCTGCAGTCTGCTATCTGTTGGCTGTGTTATCTCTTGCATTGTTAAGCAATTCAGACCAAGGTTTTAGATGCTTAACACTTCTGCTCAGCTTATAGTCAAATACTTGTATCTCGGCTGACCTACTGCCGGCTAAAGCCAGAAATGTCAGGAAGCTGTCTTTCTGGAGTTGTGGTATCACAGGTTTTTCAATGACATTGTCGTGCCCTATCTCAGTGTTGTAAAGAGGAACTGGCTGGTGGCAGACCAGCAGGAAGAAGGCACGAGCAGGCGCTTCTTGGTCTCAGTACTATTCAGCAGCGATGTGTAGAAGCAGCGTGCTGGGAAGAAGTGGCGAGATTGAGAACTGACTTTCTGGGTCATCTGTTCTGTGCTGAAGCATCGGTGTAGCCATGTTCCTCTGGGAGTGCCTCACAATAAGCTTTTTTAAAACTCCAGTGACTTCTTTTGACTTCTACCAATTTACCCTGAAGAAATAGAGAAAACTATCTCCTTTTGTCTGGAAGTGAATTGAGTTAGACTGGTTTACTAGTTTTAGACCGTTTAAAAGCCAGCGTTGACGTGTGTGAGCTGCAAAAGCCGTAGAAAGACTAGCTTTTTGTAAAAAAATGAGTTAAACTTCCCTGATACCCTGTTACAAAAAAATCTTAACCGTGAAACCTGTGCATGAATTTTTAAAGAGCTGGTTATGTAAGGAGTTTTAGTCTCAGCTCACATTGTCATCTCGCTTTTATCTAATGCTTAAGAAAAGACATTGCCCTGAATACATAAACCCATCTGTGCAAGACTGTTGAATTACATACAGAAGGCGGGGGATGAATAAATAATGTAGCAGATTTTAAAGATGGCAGCTCTATAAAAAAAAAAAATTTTGAATATTTTCCCATCATTGAAAGGCATTCAAGCTGTTGGGCTGTTGTGCAAAACTTCAGTTCATTTACCGTACCTTGCCCTCCTGGATGGTGACAACGTCGGGCAAACCTCCAAGTACTCGTGCACGATCTGGAAATAAATAAGCGTAATTTTCTTTAGCGTCTCAAAATCAACTGTGTCCCGGATTCTGTTTCCCCTCTTTTCTTTTATCTTATTTATGTACAGCTTGTCTCTGATATCTGTGCTAGCAGACAACTCTTGTGCATTCTTAGCACACCATTTGGACTTTAAAAAAACGTTGAATTCACAGCAAAAGATGTGTTAATAGCTGGTGTCAGTCACTTACAGAGGGGAATTAAAGTACATGTGCTGTGTCCTACAGATTTTGCCATCAATTCAGTGTTACTTCCGAGTCCACACAAAAAAATCTGAATTTTTGAGATCTGGCACTCTACATTTTTAGTGTTGTAAACTAAAAATGTTGTGTTTCCAAAAGGAAATGAATGACAGCTAATAAAGTGGTGGAGACTGGGTTTTGATCTAAATACAAAGACAATCTCAGTGACAGCACTGAAATTCTGCCACTTTGTTCATATCTGGGTGTAAACAAGATCAATATTTGGTCTCGTTTTAAGCTTAAAGTCCCATAGGAATCTTACATAAACACAAATAAGCTGATCACATGCAGGCTTTGGTGCACTTAATTTTGGAGTACGGATTTCGTTTGATATGAGTCTTGGTGGAGCCTGGCAGAGGAAGGAAATGACTATACAAAATGTTCTATAATGTATTCCATAAAAAGATGTGCTCTGGAGCACATAGATAACAACTTTATGAGACCAGAAACATGACTGTGTTATGTCAATTAACATGCCAGCCCCTTATGAATGGTCCAGGGTTAAAAATGAAATGCCCAGGGCAGGGTTATTACTGATCCCTTTATGCTGTCTCTGCTGGGACTCGTAGGGATCACTGTATGTTTCCAAACCCTGCTCTATTTGGATTATATGTCCAGGAGGAGTTAGCTCAGATCTTTCTCCAATAACTTTTCAAATGCTAGTTCTGCCCTCATTTTTATACAGGTCTAAGAGTCATCTGCAGTGGGAGAACTTTTTGATGTGTTACGTTTTTTCCATGCATTATTCTGTAAATAGGGAGAATATTGTGCTTAATAATTCAAGTTGAATTCTAACAACTTATTACTTGAGTAATTATTACATAGTTTTGGTTTAGTTGCTATGTTGGAATTGACAGACACGCAAAAGTATCAGGAGATTCGGGGATCAGTCTTTAAGCAATGCAAAAGCTGCTGTTGCGTTCTCGCCCATCTCAGTATGCAATGCAGAGCCATCTGACATTTTAAATAGTTCAAAACTTCCAAAGTGATTTCCATCATCTTTGAACCAAAGTGACTTTTGTGCAGAGAACGTGCATGAGAGATCTCAGCCATAAAGATAATTTTTAGAGAAAGCTAACTGGTAGTGAGAACAGGAGCTTATCCTGGGAAAATCAACATAACCCACAACTATAGCGCTATTAGCTGCAATGTGCATCAATGTTAAATCACTAAACAGTCCCTCTCCTTGCTTCCCCTTGTTGCAAGGACAAATTCATTTTAGGATGAGCGCAAGCACGTACACATGTATACATGCCCTCTCTCTCCCAACACACAACCTTCCTGGGGAGGAGGAAAACCTTTGTAAACAGTTTATTGCAACTATAGTCAAGTAAAACTTACTTTTCTCTGCAATCGCAGCTTGCCTGGAGTTGAAGGAAACAAAAAGAAAGTCCAGTTTCAGTTCAGGTTTACTTAGAGTGATTGAAAAATATAGCTTATCTTTTTCATTGCCTTTAATCCGTTAAGGAAAATCTCTCTCATCATTTGGCAATACTGCTTATTCTTTGTTACCTAACTGTTATATAAGAATTGCACCAAAGAAGTCACATGCAAAACTCCTACAGGCTTCTGTAGGGCTAGGATTTGTTTCACAGGATATATTTAGCTCCAGCACAAAACAAACAAATACTCTTATTATTTTATGGCTGCCATTACTTCATTTAGATGGCATAATACTTACTTTAATCTCTGGAACTCAGCAAAGGCTTCATCAAATGCTTTGTAAAGAGAAAAGTTGATTTTAAAGGTAGGTTCAGAGACAAGTTATCACAAGTTTAAATTTAGAATGTAGAACTAAGTTAAAAGTACAGACATAATTAAAGAAATATTAATGTATGGATGCATGCATATTGTATATGCCCTAAAATGCTGAATGGTTCAACTAATAAAGGCCATCTTGTATATGGCAGCTGTTATATATACATATGAATGCATAAACACACCTTTTTTTTATTCTAAAAGCCAGGCTTTAAGACAAAGAGATAGCAGGACAGCAATAGGCTGAAATTATCTCACAAAACAGAGGAAGAAACCCACAATGCACCACATAAATGATAGCTAACAACAGCGGTCTCCCAAACTTTTGTGATCGTGCACCCCTATAGGTAAAAATTTTTTGAGCATGCACCCCCAATCTATGTATATTTATTTATTTATAAGTTATATAGATGTACTACTGAAGTTCTCATATTTTCCTCCTGCACCCCGGCAGATCATCTTGCACACACCCCACTTTGGAGACCACTAGTTTATGGAATACAAGAGATCTGGTTTTTCCAAGCGCTTTTCACATCTGCACTGAAGCATCGCAGTGATGGCCATGAACAAACCAGACAGCAAACTGTCTCCTTCATAAATTCAGGCTAAGCTACCATCAGGTGGGAGGTCAACCTCTCTGCTTTGAAAGGGAAGAAGAAATCTTTTTTCTCAGAAAGTGGGGATGGAGTACAGAAGGAGCAACGCAGAGGTGATTAAAAGGTTATTGCCCTTACACAGAGCTTGCAGACCCAAAGTGTAGCTTTAGGGATGGGAACAGCTGGGAACAGAAACTCTGCAGTTCGGAAGGAGTTAATCTGTTCCCTAGGATCTGAGAAGTCTCTCAGAGTAAAAGCTTCCAAAAGTCAATCCAAATAATTTTAGCTGTTCCCCTAACAGTCCTTCATCATGCTGATGAAAGGGACCAGTCTTGACATCTCTGAAGAATAAAGAGCTCTGTTATACCCATCAAAGAAATGTAGTAGGAAAGTAACAGAACAAACTTGTCCCTCACTTCCTCCTCCAAATATTACTTGGAAGGGAAAGATACAGAAGGCATTCAGTGCTACAACTTGTACTGAAAACTGCCAATCAATGCCAGCAACACAAGGGGGTTTGTAAGATAGCTCAGAAACTGGGGTGATGTCTCAGCCGGCAAACTGCAAGTGGGCATTTGGAAGAGGAAAAAGCCAATGGTGTGAGGTTCAACATTTTATGAATGTTGAATTTTGTTCAAGTCTTCAGTTCAAGAATTTATGACCCGAGAGCACAGGCTGGGGGAAACAAATTACACTGTTCCCCATAAACACTGCCAGGCTGCACACAGGAACCCTACAACCCAAAGGGTGACAGGTCTGTAGCAAGGTCCTGCTGTAGATGTTCCTCTCTAACCACTGTCTAGTGCCCGCATAATACAGATGATGTTAGCAGAGGGAATGGCCCACCTTGTCCAGAAAGATCCACTGTCTTTTTGTGTCCTGTTTTACCATCAAAGAGTTCCATTGTGTATTTGCCTTTGTCCTGTGGAGTCGGCTCATTGATCTGCAACCAGATCTGCTCCCCGGTGACACCAGTCTTCACTCGGTCTGTAAACTTAATCTGTGTATCGCTGAAAAATACCAAACAACATTACCCTTTCATTTCACTGGAGTATAAATGGGATTTGCTCATGATGAGCCACTGAGTACATCTGCAGTCACTAAATGATTTCCAATGCTATGGTATGCCACCATATTTGGAAACTTTTGAAGTCAAATTCTTGATAAAGCTGGGGGCCAACGGGGCAGAATTGACCTGACAGTCTTTCCCTGTTCAAGGTCTAGCTCTCCTCAAAGCTTTCAGCAAGGTTACGCATCTTAGTCTATGACCTGAGCCAGAGAAGAGTTACACAAATTTAAAACCCAGATCTCTGAAGGGTAATCCATGCATCCTCAAATGTTCGTATTCTATTCTTAGCATGAGTTTATTTCTGCTTGGGCAAAATAAAACTATATAGGGCTGCACCTAAATAAAACCCCACTTTTGTCACAAGTGGTGTTTGCCTTGTTGGAATGTTTTCTGACACTCTGCAATGCTTTGGCATTTACAATTACTTTGACGTAAGTATATTTTCTTCCACAAAAAAATATCAATTTCTCAGCTTCCTAGCTAAGCAGTTAATTGCCCTGGATGAGGCAAAAGATATTAGTGAAATAAGCTACTCATTATCTTTAAACTGATAACTTCAAGTATACTAGAGGGTCAAAGAACTAGATTAATTTTTACTAGATTAATGCCCGATGCTTCAAGATTAAATTAGTTTCTAAAAATTAAATAGAGAAGAGAGAGAAAGAGAATTAAGAGAAAAAGAAAAGTCCAGAATACTTCATATTCACTTCCAGTTTGAAATGTCTAGGACTCCTGGCAATACCAGGTCAAAATGGGTGCCAAGAAACAGGAAAACCTCAAACTGCTTTTATTTCTCTGGCAGCGTTACTAGTTAGCATCAGTGTCAATAATGAGAGCCAGACTGCTAGAGCACATCCTGGGTATACTGTGCCTCATTTACATGAGGTTTATTGAGAGATCAGTAATTCAGATTCCATCCTAAAGACTACCTACTACCATGTCCATGGGAAGTGAAGCAGCAAGAGTAATAATAATAGATTTGAAGCGATTCAGATATATTATTACTATTAAATCAAATCTAAGTTGTTTATTTCTCTGAGTTTTCTAGTGCATGCTGTTTGCGCTGGCTGAGAATTTAAAGCTGTCTCGTGGATTTGGTATATGTAGCTCCCATTAGTTTTATGGGGAGCTGGGCATTCAAATTCTTTTTAAAAATCTCAGTTCTTCTGTCTGGCTTGGTTAGCTCCGTAGCGCTCACAGGAAGGGCTGTCTGGATTTTACTGCCCTGGGCACATGCTGAAACATGCTTTGCCTCCTAAACATGAACCCATGCGTTAAAGAGGACGTGCCCGCTTGTCCCAGTTCCTGTGAATTGCGGCTTCTAGACAAGCAGACCTCCAGGCTAGGTATCTCTGAACCCGTGGTGCTGGCCTCTTTTAAAGCTCATCAGTCTCTCAGGTTTTATTCCTGCATCACTCAGGGAAAGATGCAGGTCCTATCCGGGAGGTGGGAAGTGCTCTGAAGCAGCACGGCCTTAACAGCATCCCGTGGCATGGGATTTAACTGTCTCATGAGGGAAAGGACAGGAGGGCCTTACACCACCAACACCTGACTCTTGTACTAGTTTCACACGGGTGTAATTCACTGAAACTAAATAACTCTTAAGAGAGAAAGGACTCAGGAGAGATGAGAAAAAACCTGGGCCTCATCTCTCTTATATATCCAGGTTCTTTCTAAGTCTATAAAAACAAAGTGGCACTGAGTTTTGCAAAGCTTTTGCATACTTACTTGTGCACCCAGCCCACTCTCAGGTCTTCCACGTAATAAGTAACGTAGGAGTACAGTCTGATACCCTCAGCTGTGCTCTGGATTTTCAGGTCTGTCGCAGATAAAGCTGAAGGAAGAGCATATGGTTTTCTGCAGCCATGCAGCCATTCATTGAGTGTCACAATGAGTCATTCATTCGAAAGAGAATTAAGTGCTTACCAATCCTTCTGCATACTTCATTCATCAGATCTGCAAAAGCTGCGGAAATAAAATCCAGAGACTAAGACTCTCTGTCTACAGCTCAAGCACAGTCAATAACAGGACAAGTACTGGCTCTGAAATATTCTCCCCAGTAAGTTTGAAAAAGAAATCAGACCTACCTTATACAGCATATTAGAAATTTAAGTAATGCAGAAATGTAGCCTGTTATTCCACAATGCCCAGACTTTATTTAACAGCCACCTTGATGAATACTGCTGCAGCTGAACAAAACTATATTATATTATCTTTTCTTTTTTTTTTCCCCATAAATGACACTATTCAGTTGGAATGCTAACCCATCTATATACATTCTAATGGATAGGGTTTTCTCCACTTGCTTGGAAACGTAAGTGAAATTTTAAAAATACAGTAATCACAATGAGTGGAAAGGCCCCTAAATAACTGAATGGCAAAACAAAATAAAAATGTGGACTCTATTAAAATTATCTAGTTCTAGAATTTCTTTCTGTACTTGTAGACTTACACTACTGGTGGCCCCCTGAGGAAGCTGGTTATTTTGCTTAGTGTTAGTCATCGTGTTCTCCCCAGATTGTACAGAATCCAGATGCAATAAGCTGTATTCAAATATTAGTTGAACTGGAAAAATCTCAGTTTTTTCTAATGAGATGATCTTAGACACAGGAGGAGCAAAGCCACGGGAAGGCGACACACGCAGTTGCCTGTATGCCCCCGCACCCGCTTGCAGGTGAGCAGTCAGGCTGCCAGCTGGCGTGGCTGACAGCGCGCAGAAAGTGGCTCTGACCTGTCTCCTTCAGCTTTAGCTCGCTGGAGTCCTTTCCTCTATCGTCCTTCAGTATGACTTCATAAGTGCCAGCGTCTTTCTTAGAAAACTGCAATATTGTAACAGGAAAACTATTCAGAATAGTTACCATAGAAAAATTCAGATTTTACTCCTAACCCCGGATGACATCCCATCCCCATCCCCAGGGAGGTGCCCGATGCCCGCGGCAGGGGCTGCCCTGGTGGCCCCTGGCTGCCCTATTCCTGGCTGGGGTGGTGGGATGGGCCATGGATGGGGAGTCCTGGCCTGCAGTCGTGGGAGAGCCCCCAGCCCCAGGGGGCCCTGACACTTCTTCCCTTCCTCAGCCAAAGAGCCAAGAGCAAAGAGATGAAGTGGTGAATGCAGGTGACACCCCAAGTCTGCAGCAAGGCTGGATATGGACCAGACCTCTCTGGTGACTCCGAGAGGGCGATCCTCTGAAAGCCTGAGTGACAAGCACTTTCCAAATGCCATTCGCAACGTAAATGTGGTCTCATTCTGTTGTTAAACTAACATGCAAAGGAAGTGACAAGCTTATTATCTTTTCTGTCATCATTTCCTGAAAATCTGAACGAGCAGTTATAGATAGACATTTGCTTTAACTAAAACACAGACGCCTTGCAAGTTTTTCCATTTTTAAAACCCACTTCCTATTTTGATTGTTCTGCTGAAATATCAGATTAGATTGTATCTTTCATCTGAATTAGTAACACTAACTTCAGCTGAGGGCTAACAAGGACAGTCACTCACCTCCGATATCAGCAGAGTACACACGCCGTCTTTAAAGTCATGTTCTTCATCTACCATTATCTCCCTATCATCTTTGTACCATACAATGTGTGTTTCCTTCTTAATATTAGCCACCTAAGATGGATGAAAACCACATCATAATTATTCCCATCATTTGAGCAGGGGAACTTAGTATAGCACAGGCTACCCTGTTCAAGTCTCACAGAAGAACAGCAAGCTTTACAACGGTATCACAGTAAGTGGTTGGAGGCCTCCGTTTTAAAATGAGGGATACAAGAGTGAAAACAGCAGGGATGAAAAGAGAGAGAAAAGGACTACCAACAGCTTCAAGGAGCCTGGGGAACCAGTGGGATTTCTACACTTATAAACTGGCCAAAAAAGAGAAAGTCCCAGGATTCACAAAGACTTGTCATTCCTGTTCAGGTGCCTTTTCCTGGCTGGGTGGCTGACAGACCTGAAGAAAAAAGTTCAAGCTATTTTCCAAGGTATTTTGTTACACGCACTGAGCAGTCACCTCAGCATGATTAGCCTTCAGAGGCTCTGTCACTGTCTGATACACAGTTGGGAGTACACAAGCAAAGGGCACATCTTTAGTCACTTCCCACCCTCACCATCTAAGTAGTGGCAGGTCAAAGTCCTTTAAACATTGCACTTACTGTTCTCCTCACCCCTTACCTTACATTTCTTGTACACGTTACAGTCATCGGTAACTTCCCATCCCAGTTTATCCACAAAATGAGGACCTGTTTAAAATTGCATATATATTTTTAAAGGTCACACCAATGGTAGTCACAGTATAAAACCAAAGACAAACATATTTTCCTTGACAAGAATACTGTTACATTTTATGTGGTTTCATTTTTCCTATTTCTCCTTCAGAAGGTAAGCAACTACATAACAGAACAAAAAACATCTATTTCAAATTAACATATATAAATATAAACAAACTCTTAACAGACTAACACATATGTCATTCTTATAAATATCCATATTATCACCTTGTTTCCTGTGCCACTCTTTTCTCTGGAAATCTGCTTCATCCTGCAGCTTCTTGAATACTAGGAATTAAAACCAGCAAGAAATAAAAGGTTAAGCATCATGTGCCATTTGTACGGTACTGGATGTCACTGTAACAGTTAGGTGCAGCTCTGTCCCTTGAACGTCAGCGAGAATCCTGCCACAGGGTCAGGTTTTCACTGAACATTTTAAAGTGTCAGAAGCTGATTACGGCTAACTCGACTTCCCTAGCTGCTTGCAGTCATCAGGAGTTTAATGTGTCATGTCTGATGAAGCACTGTAATCCCCAGTCACACAGCTACTTTCCGCTCTCGGTAGCAAGGCACATGAGTGGCAGCAGAGTCAGCAAGCCACTCGAGCTCTGAGAAGTGCAGCTCCTTGTTCCCACCTGAATGGGCTTTTTCCATGGGAAATTTTTATTCCAACCGTAGAAAAGTAAACCATGACAGGCTGTGGTATTTTACATTTCCATATAACAATTCCCCTTCCTCCCGGCACTTTAAAAATATCAGTTCACACACATGCCCCGTCCTATATGAGGCAGGCAAGCACCATGACATGAAAAACCACTGCAACGTCTATTGGTATTGAAAACAGTGGAAAGTGAAGATGGCAACTGAGATAGCCTCGGTATAATTTTTTCAGCTTATTGCACAATATATATTAGCTTACCATCACCAATGAGGACAAGGCTGGACTGATTGGTTGCTTTTCCATCCTGCAGTTGGAAAGTGTAAGTCCCTTCATCCTTGTCCTCAAGTTTATCCATAATCATTTCAACAAGCCCGGTCTTCTGGTCCACCTTCATTTTATATTTCTTCAGGAATGGAAAGTAAAGCAACAGTTAATGGATATCAGTCAGAGAATATTTATCAAACTTTATATGGTGTCTTTAGGTGAAACTCTGTTCTCTTTATTTGGATTCCCACTACTGCTAGCTGCAGCTCTAAACATAAAATAAAATAAATAAGAAATCTGTTAAAGGTGAAGCCCATTTGCTGATGCTATACAAACACGTAACATTCCTGTTGTATAGTGACTACTACGTTCTTCTTCATTAGAAAGGTTTAGATTTGCATCTTTTCAGAATAACACTTTCTTTGAGGATGACTATATTTTCACAAGGTTTTGTGTAGAATGCTCCATCTCTCCCTTCTACCTGATATCAGTGTTGCAACAAAAGCATGCCCTGTCATGTCTTTGGGAGTAGCAAGTTCTGCTGCTGGAAACAACCACTTGTGAATATTCCCTTGGTGTAATAAATTCCTCCAAACAGCAAAGAGAGGTGAGAACTGAGTGCAAGGGTATGCTAGGGCCGTAGATGAAGGTGATACAGGATGAATCTAGGCTTCTGGTTTAAGTTGGGCTACTGAGGCAAGTGACTTCTTGAAGACCACAGTAGTTGCTTACCTAGGACTACCTTATTGCAGGAACTCCTATGGTCCCCACTAGTTAACAGAAAATGTGGTACTCACAAAGGTGGCAGGAAGTCATTTAACTCCACTTTATAAACTGCATCCAGTAGAATTCAGCTGCAGCTCACAACTACGGACAGAATCTTTCTAATGATGCTTTCAATGACGTGTTATTTCTCATGAAAATGCATTAACGTGGAATACTAGTTGGAAGTACTTTGGAGACAGAGACATTAATACTCATTGATACTCATAAAAATGCAAATGCATGTAAAGAATGAAAAGGCTTACCTCTCCATTGAAAATCTCTTTGTCATTAAATACAAAGTTGGCTTTTGCATTGCCAGACAGTTTTTCAGCTTGCAACCAGAATCTCACTTCTCCTTTTTCCAAAATTTCCACTGCCAGCTCAGAGGCAAGTGGGACAGCTATAAAGAAGAAAGAAAAGAATGAAGGATGTACTTTGCCTGTGCCCCAACAACTACTTTCTTCTAGAATCAGAAAGCCACTTCTTCCTTTCATACTTAGATGCTGTACGCAAGTAAACTACCTTATGTAGCTCTTCTTATAGACAGAATGCCTCCTCCACCCACATATACATAGGATGACAGATAAGATTTAATCTTTTGATCCTTCAATCACTAAGTCTGTACAGACTGGAAGTGTTCAGGATTTGAGTTATGCCTGTTTGTCTCCACTCTAATACAAGGCTAAACCTATTTCAAAGGTAAACTGCAAGTATCTCTGCAGTATGATGTGAGTCTCTTTGGCTCAGACCCATGTTTAATGAGTCGCTTAACAATGCCACTGTAACACAGTGAATTGACTCAGCAGAAAGAAACACCAAAAACTGCCAAACACAAAGCCAGATCAGAAAGTCAGCTGCTGAGCTGCAGGTTGAGAGATTTTCGGTAAGCACTCTGATCCTTTGATAGGTGGAACCTTCATCTCCCAGGATTCACCAAGTATCACAACGTACCCACAAACTCTCCAGTACATTTTGTTTACCTATGAATAAAATCCCTTGCGTATAGTCCAATTCCTTGTGATAACTGGAAAGAAAAACCATGTAAAGGGTACAGCAGGTGGTTTGAATGTTTTTTTTACTTGTTCACTTTAGTTAAAGTCCTCAGCTTACTTTCACTTTAACTTTTTGTTAAAATATCTTAATCAGCAACATTAAACCTGAGCATTTAGACTCTGATATTGGGGCATATTTATCATTTGATTGGCTTTCATCTTTTTTTAGCTGTCTTAGCAGATGCTCAAATTTTCAACAAAAATCATGCCCTGGGGAGTGCATATGCTGTATGTGCACTCTACCTCAATCTCCACTTTCACAGCAGTCTAAAGTCTGCATTGCAAGGGTGTAACACGGAACAGGTGAAGGCGGTGTACAAACACATTGCAAAATGCTTGATGATGCAGTCTGGTGATAGGCTAAAGATACACCTCCTCCCAGACAAATACCAGGACTGGGTTGTTTTTACCTTCCAACTGAAAATTATTCTATTCTATTCTATTCTATTCTATTCTATTCTATTCTATTCTATTCTATTCTATTCTATTCCATTCCATTCTATGTCATGCCATGCCATGTCATGCCATGCCATGCCATGCCCGTCTAGCCTAGTCTAGTCTAGCCGTCTACTCTACTCCATTCCATTCCATTCATGCAAAGGCCTAGCTGCAGCAGGAGAGGACTGGAACTGAGGTAGTGTCTAGTTTCTCTCATCTTTGTATTTGTACTGTGCTAAACAATTGCGGTGTCTCCCAGAGCAGAGCTGCCATCCCACCCCACTGCCAAACAAAGTTAGAGGGCAAGGACCTCCCCATGCCTTCCTTTCCCACACTCATCTCTTCACCGCGCATATGCCCTCCCACACCCGCATGTTTCCTGAGCAGCACAGGACCTGTCTCTGGTGAAAATAAGGCTCCTGAGAGGTGAGGCAACACTCACAGGAAGAAAAGAGAATTACAAAAAAGACATGGGCTTAACCAGGAAGAGAAAAGCCTGGAGCCTGGAGGGACAGCATTACCACGAGGGATCAGGGCAAAGAAGAACCCCAGAGGAGTGTGCCTGAGAGGTGCACATGGTCCGTGTGAGGCTTCCTCAGCCAGCGCATCACTTTGCTTGTAAGAAACAAAAGGAATCTCAGGTTTTGCATAATTTCGACCCCCAAAAAAGTGACTGAAATGCTACAGGAGCCAGTGGAAGCAAGAGGGAGAGGCTGTGAATAGACATCAGGTGGCACTGCTTTTGTCTCACTGTCAGCTCTATGGCAATTTTAAACCCCCATTTGATTTGCATGTAATTAACCATGAATATCTTAGTCTAGCATGGAAAAGAGGAAAGTATCTCAGAAACTGTTAAATAAAGGTCTGAAAGGACGCAACAGGATTCTTTTTTGTGAAAAGGCTGTTCCCTCCCCAGCCTAAAGGAACTGGACAAAGCCACGTCACAGTCCTCCACGAGCAAAAGTCTTATTTTAAAATATTTCCATGAGCACCAACTCACAACTACTTTAGCCGTTTTCCAGCCACTGTGCTTACAAGGTTTTACATCCTATTTGTACAGCATCACAAATTACTGCGAGCACTTGACAGAGAGTCCTTGGGCAGTTGCTAAATTGAAGAGTTGGAACAATTTATTTTTAGCCAGCACCAGTACACTGTTGTGCCCATACGTAATCATGTTCTGTATGTCTGCATTATTCAAGCAGCCCATTTTCCCATGAAGTTACTGGCTGCAGGTGTTTCTAAACAGAAGTTAGAACTAAATGCAGTTCAGAAATACAAAGCAACATGCAAGAGCTTATGTTGAATCAGAAGCACCGAGCAACTAGAATAGGATATTTATTTTTTTTTAGAGATTTTGAGTAATCCTCAAACAGATTATCTGCAGATATGACTAAAGTTTCATGTTGATCCACAGGAGCTCATTATTATTTTTCTAGCCTCCTAGCCATAGCCAGATGTATCTTAACTCCTGTTTGTAATTTTTTTTTTTTTTTTGTAGCATCCATGGGGCCTAGAGTGACCAAGTAGGACAGTTTCCTCCTTGAGGATATGTTCTGCAGTGATCTCTCTTTTTGCCTGTGCCTCCTGGAAGCTCATGCACAGCTACAAATGCACATTTGCCTAAAAAAGAAGACACGGTCTGTGTCCTGAGGAGCTTCTTCTCTGACATTAGCTATGAACACGGAGAGTGGAAGAGCACTCAGAAGACAAAGGTTGGGGCAAGCAAGGACGTGTGACAACAGTAAGGTTTTGTGATGACTAACTTTTCAGCGTGAAGATACAATTAGGAGGAAACAACTGGGAGGAGGAGGAGTAAACAAGGGGGTGCTTGGGCTGTCATTAAGCTGTCAAAAGGTGATATGATATGTTGAGAAGAGTAGAGCTGATGTGGAAGAACACAGGAGGAAATGAGAAAGAGATATGATGTGGGCAAAAAAGACAGGCCATTCCTTTGGCCAAGCTTTGACTGGGCTGAGGGGCGCGATGGCAGCCGAGTTGGCAGAGGTGCCAGCAGTGCATGCACAAAGCTGAAGATGTTAGAACATAGGCAAGAGTTTTACTGCCTGGAACGAAGAAGAAAAGAATGTAGTGGGAGAAGATGAAACAAGGTTTAGGTCTCATCTTGTTGTGTGTGATAGGATTCATTATAAAATCCAATGTATTCTTTTTTTCAGTTACGGAAGTTACATTCCAATGAAAACAACCAAGTTGTGCTACTACCAGGATATCATAAAGGTATGGGAGGTCTGTGGAGTTGACAAAAATACCATCCCAAGCAGAAGATGGTGTGTTCATATTGTCCAGTGTTAGAGGAAAGAGGGAGGGGGTGAATTGTAGCAGGAAAATTCTGTGTATGTATAGACCATTACAGCTGAATTTATAACAGTTGCTGCTTTGTTAACTTTAAATTTAACTTATGCTAACTTCAGTTGGAGTAAAGTTTGAGAATTTTTCAAATGAGGTTAGGTATGCTGAGTAAGTATAAAAGGCTGTTCTGCAGAAGAAACAAAGCCAATGGGATACTTATTTTACAACTGTAATATAGACTTATTATGTTCCTAGATCAGAAGCCTGCAACAGATCAGGATGAACACTAGTAACACACAAATGTACTGAAAGAAAGGGGAAAAAAAAAGGAAATCTTAATTTTTCAATTCAAAACCACTTTCACTTGAAATTGCCATAGTGACTTCTCTACTGATGGTCGCAGGAGCTTTGTGATACCCCACCACATGCAAAACTCTCCCCTACAGACATGTTTGATTCACTTACTTGGGAATTTGCGTTCATGGCTCAAAGCAAGTAGGCGTTTCATTTCTGCAAAAGACATAAAAGAAATAATATGAAGTGTGCACGCCTTACAGATCTGAGAGACATAGCAGCAGGGAAGAACAGATGTGAATGCAAAACAGGCATGCTTAATAGACATTCTGTCTACCTTCCTCATCAATTGTGAGGCTTGATGAAACTCCATCAGTGTCTGTAACAACACAAGAGTAAATTCCTAAATCATCTTCTCCAAGATCCTTAAAGGTAGCTTTTGACCTTTAGGGGGGAAAAAAAAAAAAAGCATTTTGGTGAAAAGATTAGATCGGTCTGAACCAAATTCCTTTTTTATGTCTCTAACACTAGATAAAAGTAGTCTTGTGTCAGTTTTTGCTCTGACTGACAAAACAGAGTAGGCATGTAGAGCACAACAGAAGTTACCAAACCAGGCTGTGCTGATGCCAGAAGAAAGTCCTGCTTACTCCATCATCTCCAAAGATTGCGACAGTGTTACATGGTAAAAGCATTTTGTAAGCAGCCAGACAATTTTATCCTTTGGAGATTTAAAATAATAACAACAGGAATAATAATAATAATTATTATTATTAGCCTGTCAATTGACAGGCTACAAGATGACAGAGCACAGATTTTTCTCTCCCTATGCCCAAACGTGACTCAGTCAGGCGGCCTGACTCAATTTCCAAATGGCCTGCATATGGAGATGCTGGAGAACAGCATGCTCATAAAGTAACCTTCCAGTAACAGAGGCAGATGTTGCTCTTACTGAGGTCATACATTGAAAAGGATGGATTTCTGTGACCAGACTAGATCTCTAAAACATGAGTATTGTGATCCCCAAGGGTTCTTACTTTCCGCCTTTGGTATCGATGTTCAGTCGAGAGTCGTCCTCAATTGGTTCATAATTCTTGGACCAAACGAACTTAGAGTTTGGAGACATCTGGTCACATTCAAAGTTCAAGGAAATCACTCCATTGTCATCGACATTAACCACCACTTCCTTGGTTCCTGAAAGACCAGAACAAGGCAATACCACTTTCTCAGGAAGCCAGCAAACAAATTTTTATAGAGATCATTCACAGGGTAGATTAAGCAGATCCTTGCTGTTTTCTCACTCGGCACATAAATTGCTGCGAACATGGGTCTCCTCAGTCTTTGATTCATGAGAACAGTTCTTATCCATAAAAGTACGGAACAGATTAAAGAGCATCATAAATCAACTGATTTATTTGAGCAAGTCTGAGCACACATGAAAGTTTATGATATTTGCTCTAGAAAAACCTGAAGGGTAGTGAAAAAAAAAAAAAAGCGCAAGCCTCTAGATCCACTAAATGTTTGAAATATTAAATAGCAATATTTTCCATAGTAAGGGGTAGTCAGTCAGAGCTTTCATTATGCAGCATGAATTTCTTATTCCCTAATAAGATAAGCACTCTAAAGGGAATACAGTGTGCAAATGCGGATGTTTGAAGACATGCAGGAAGACACTTGAGTTGCCCCATCAGGACTCACTTGTGCAACTGAGGCACATTTTCAGTGACTCTGGCTTCACTCCGGGAGGTTGGTTTAATTGCTGTTGCTTGGCATCCGGCCGTGCCGCCCCGTCTGCAGCAGCATTAATCCCGGGCCCACAAAGGGAGTGAATATTGGCAATTAGCTGCTTAAGTCGCCCACCCTGTTTTGCCAGTACCCACAGTCCCTGAGCTGGATAGGGTGACCCAGTTTGTCCTTTAAGGCCCTGGGTGTGAGTCCCAGATCAGAAACCCAAAGGCACCTCTATCCTGCCCCCTCACACCCCAGGTTAAGCTTAGGGAATTTCATCTGGGATTTGGGCGGCTCGGCGAGCTCGTCATCTGTGGCGTTAACTTTCATTTCAACAACTTGTCTGAGAATGCCAGGGAGAGCGTGTGCACTGAGAGGTGCTGGAGAACATCCAGCCTCCTTTTCCCAGCAGCTCTGAGCTGGATCTCGCATCTCAATAGGGCACTCCTGTTATATTACTTAGCATAAGACAATTCCGGGCTGCCCAGAATGCTAATGACACACTTTCTCCACAAAGCATTGTACCCTAAAGACAAGAGCCTTATTGCTGACATCGGGATTAAATGCTTTATTTTCAGCGTAATTCTTAATGAGCCTCAAGCACACAAGGACCTTTCTGTGTTTCATCATCCTAATACTATACACGTCCTTTCCAACACTGTGAGTGGTTCCTGTAATGACAATTTCTGTACATGCAGCTTTCTTAGTCTTGAGAATTTGCCATAACCATTCAATGAAAAATGAGATTAATATTCACATTTTGGTACTGTTATTTACCAGCCCTTGCAGTAATGAAGCACTTTAAGTACCAATAGGTGATAAATGAAGTCTAAGGTCTTCAAATATTTTACTAAGCAGCAGCATATTTGCAAAATTTTTATAATTTAATTTATTATATGCAAATTCATCACTTGACATTTCATTAGTGTTTAGTTTCCTGTAGATCATAGAATCATAGAATCATAGAATCATAGGGTTGGAAGGGACCTCGAAAGATCATCTAGTCCAACCCCCCTGCCAGAGCAGGGTCACCTAGAGCACATCACCCAGGAACGCGTCCAGGCGGGTTTTGAATGTCTCCAGTGAAGGAGACTCCACAACCTCTCTGGGCAGCCTGTTCCAGTGCTCTGTCTCTCTCACAGTAAAAAAATTCCTCCTGATATCCCTCTTGAATCTCCTATGCTCCAATTTACATCCATTACTCCTTGTCCTATCACTGGTCATCACTGAAAACAACTTCTCTCCATCTTCCTGACNCAGTAATGAAGCACTTTAAGTACCAATAGGTGATAAATGAAGTCTAAGGTCTTCAAATATTTTACTAAGCAGCAGCATATTTGCAAAATTTTTATAATTTAGTTTATTATATGCAAATTCATCACTTGACATTTCATTAGTGTTTAGTTTCCTGTAGATCATTAGCACATGAATCTTTTCATGGCAGTTTATACAACGTGCAAAGAATTACAGCCAGAAGATTAATTTGAAGGACAGGATCTTTTATATTTGTTTTAAAGTATTCTCATTATGATAACAATGCATAGTATTTATTTCCAAAAGTGGTGATGCCATTTACCTCTAACATTTATATGAGTAAAAAAAAAATCTTCTTAAATTACTAACCAGAAGTCTCCACCTATCTGACAAAACGGAACCAAAGAGGCTGCCATAGGAGTAGCAATCTTAATTTCCCTCCTCTAGATAGCTTGGTGGTTTCAACATATCATCCAGAGCTTCTCTTAAAGTCATCGTAAGAAATAAAATACTTAGATGTCATATCAAATCTCTGTTTATCTGAGCATTTTATTGCATTGAAAGGGAAGAGATAACATGAAGATAAAGCAGACAGCTTCAAAACACTAGAGTTAATGCCATCATTTTGAATACATCTAGTCAGAAAAGTTGAATGGGACATGGTTTCAATAATTTCTGAGGTACAAGCCTTTCTCAAGTGACTGATGCAGGATGAGAATCTAGTTTTGCTTTGCACCAAGATGCACAAGGACTAAAGGGAGCAATGGGGAAGAGCTGCAGTCTGCTCTGGGATTTCCCCTGCTTCCTGTGACATCCACACATACCAAAGTGCTTTTGTCTAAAGACAAAGTTACATGTCAAAAATAACCTGAACTGGTATTTGTTTATGTGGGTAGGTTTTTTTCATTTAATTTTAGAGGATAACTGTAAAACTTAAATGTGGTTTTCAAACAAGAGAAGGTGGATGCAAACTATCTCATCATTATATTTACACATTTCACTGGATAAAGACAATTGGTACCATTGGTATTAAAGCAAATATTTTCATTCAGGATATTATTTACTTACATTCTTTGTTTAGAAAGCTCAGTCGTCTGGCTATTTTACACATTTGCCAAAAACAACATTCCAGCAGGAATTGTTTAGAGACCTGACAATATTTTGTCTCCATCCAAGATGGTCATAAAGGCAGCATTCATTGGGCAAAACCAAAAGACTTGTAATTTAAAAAAAATGGTATGATTGTTCCTGAGATTTGTGTGGTTTGAGGGCAAAAGGTGGAAGCCTGCCTAAGAGACTGCTTTCTGATTTATTTTTTTTTTTAATAAGCCTTTTGTCCTTTCTTAATACTTTAAAGAAGCTTAGTTTGGTGGATATCACATCTGCAGATCTCAGCTCAAAATATGGGTCAGCCAGATTTGTACAAGTAAATAATTTTCAGCTTCCCTGAGATTTCAGTGGGCCAAACCCTGACTTTCCTGTGATCCCTCAGACATTACACCCGTGAACCCAAACCTCGCTTGCAAAAAGTCCATGATCCTGACATGTACCTCCTTCTCTAATGGGGAGGTCTCTAAACCAAATGTTCTGCTCAAGTTTGTATTGCCAGGTGGGCATGTGCCTCGTTTGAGTGAACACTGAAAAATCTGTACAATTTTTTTTTGTCGTGATGATCATCTTCATGAGGGTTAATGTTCTTTTGGCTTTTTTTGGGTTTGTTTTTTTTTTTAATTGTAATGGCAGATATGAGAGTCTGCAGGTGGAGGAAGGGAACTTGTCAGAGGAGAAGAGGGTGCATGGTGGATCCAGGCTGAGTTGTACCCCTGTACTTTCTTATGTCACACTAACCTTATACTAGATTTGGTTAAAATATCGGGAGTCTGGTTTTGCCCCTTGTTGAATCCTCCACCTCTGAAATAGTCTACAGATGACTAAGCCACAAGTCTATGCTTGTGTTTTCTGTTAGGGACTTAGTAACAAAAAGGTGTTGACTCTGATCAAAGTCACTTATGTTCCCTGTATAGCAAAATAAAACTCAGGGGTTTGCTGAAGTTCTAGGGATGAAGATTCTGCCTCTGCACTGGTTCCTGCGCTTCTTGCTGGCATTATAGACATTCTGGAGCCAGCCTTCAAGGATGACCCCATTGAACAGGTTCACCTGAATTCCTACTGAAGGTGGTCTCCAAACTGACCTTGTTACGCTTTTAAAGCCAAGGGGAAAAAGGAATTTCTTTTACCCTTTCCTCAGGCACACTGCATAAGTTAAAGAAAGGAGATAAAACATAAACAACTGGTTTACTACAGGAAGGGCAAAATTCTTCATCTGAAGAATGTTTTTGTTGAGCTGATCTTAGTGGGTCTTCTGCTTATGCATTTATCTATCGATATATGCAAAACTTACAACTTTATTGTATTTTTATATTCCTGAACCTGTAGTTGCAGTAAGAAAATCTGTTCAGACCTTAAAATATACCAGACAAGAAAGTAAGATATGACTCTCAACTAATTTCCTGCTTGGTAAAATTTTGACTTGAGAGGGGTCAGACAGTTCGTATGCAGCCTGTATGTAAACACATTGCACAAACAAGACTGTTTAAATATGACAAAACAGAGGAAACACTTGTAACAAACCTGGTCGTGTTTCAGCTACAACAGGTTCTGTGACATTTGATGGTTTTCCAACGCCAGCCTGGTTTGTGGCCCGCACACGAAACACATAGCTCACTCCTTCCTTTAGGCCACCTATCTGGAGGAAGCAAATATACATACATGCATGATGTGCTACAAATATTGATTTTAATTTCACACTTCTTACAATTCCAGTCTGGATGCTTGACAACTATATTTCCTTTCTTTTTGTTTTGCTCCTTTTCCAGTTGACAAAGGTATCTTCCTCATGTTTGGTGGGGTTTTTTTCAATTCCAGAGTGACATGATTGATCTGTTTGGCTTGTTCCTCCTGTGTATACATAGCTAACATTCAGACAGCGTCATTAATGTCATTGATTTCTTTGCAAAAGGACCATTGTTATTGGAACAGGATGTTTTTAACTCATGTATGTTGACCTCTGAAACAGCATAATCTTTTACTGAAGGTAAATTCTGTCTTTTAAAAATGAAATTATCAGGGTAATAATTGCCAGCCACACCTACTTAGAAACAGGAGGGCATATAAGTGTACGGATTTAATTGTAGTGACTTGAGGAATCATACTGACACTGTAACGGCTGCAAATACTCCTTTAAAACATATATGAAAGTTTCACACTGAAGAGTCAGTTGTCTTTCAAATATTCTGAAAAGCATACAAATGGCAAACCTACTTAAGACATATCTCTAGAATGGAGATACAGCTGATCCCTTATTTAGAAGTTATTCCACAAAATTATGTAGCGTAACAGTGCAAAAATCTTGGGTTTAACTTGCCGTGAAATTTGCAGAGAGGGTATTTTGTATTAGAAAGAACCACTTGCCACATTATCCCAACATCTATTTTTGTGCTGTCTCATTTTGTGTAGTCATACCTTGCCCTTTGAGCTAGAAAATGCCAGGGTTGCCTCTTGCGTTATAAGAATGGTATTTGGTTTTAGCAATGCTTTCTTTTATTCTTAGGCTTGTCATACAAGATTTCCTTCTGAGTTACTGTCTTGCCTGACTATACAGGCACGTACCTGACTATACTACATGCGTATATCCTCAGCACAACATAAACTGCTATATATTTCATTAAATGAAGCCATGATCAGCACAGGATAATGCTACTGAAGGCTGACTTCCTCAAGATTATACTACTATACCAGCATTTGAATCTTAAGCTATTTACCTTCAAGTATTTATTTTGAAGTGGCTTCTCATTGACACTTCTCCAGTGTTCCTCCTTTGCTTCAGTTTCCTTCATATCAACATAGTAACCAGTTATGGGACTACGACCAGTATAAACTGGTTCCTTCCACAGTAAAACCAAAGAGTCCTTCCTAATTTCTATGCATGTGACATCATGGGGTGGCCCTGAAAAGTAAGAGTAAAAGTTGAACTTGTGGTATCAAAATAAATCCCAACAGGGATAATGCAAAAGACTTCCAAAAACCAAAACCAGACACCATGTTGTACACCCAAAGCTGACATAACACGTGCAGCTCCTCTGTATCCTATCTAGACCCAATGCCTATTAAAAAGACTAGCTCAGAAAACAATCACATTTGTTGAGATTCAGTATCTTGATCAAATATTCATGAACAAACAAAAATGACAAATAATCTCCAAGCTCGGGGAAATCAGTTAATTATTAAGCTAATGTGCTGCTTCAAGGACTGCTCTAAAGTTCACTGAAGTCAATGGAGGTTGTTTTCATTCATTTCAACGCATGTTAAAAGGCCAGTGATCTGGCCTTGAAGTGATACACTTAGACAAGGGTTACAGGACCTCATGCTTCTCTGCCTTGTACTTTAGATGGGTATTACCTTTTAAACTAGGAACCAAACTGGCAGACACAGTACCGGAACCGAGCAGGCAAGATAAAGAAAATACAAGCTGCTTGTAAAATGCTACTGATTAAATAGGGATTGTTTAATGCATCACTGTAAATATACTAAATCAAAGTGATGGAGATTCAAGCCTGGGTGTGAACTTCAGTGCCCGTTGACTCCCCTGGAAACTGAAGGCACTGAGAATTCTAGATAATCAGTCACAGAGCACCCTTGGGCTGTGAGTAACCTCCGTCTCCCACTCAGGATCCTACCAGGTACAGCAATGGTCCATTCTTCACATTTGAAGGGCTGGCTGGGTAGGGAGGGCGTCCCAACCCCAGCCAGGTTAGCAGCAGCCACCTGGAACTGGTACACCATGTTCTCCTTCAGGTTTTGAATCTGCAGAATCAATAAAATGGTACTTATTAACTTTGGATTAAAGCTTTAGAAGAAAGTCACAATGACAATTATTGAACGCTTGAGCATGGTTTTAAGTGCCTGAAGAGATGAAAACATTATTGACATCATACATAAGGTGATAAATATCTCGGCTTTTCCTCTAATTAGTGGTGGAGTATTCACGAGCGGTCTTAGCACACTCAAATTTGACAGACACTTTGGTAGTCAGGGAGGGAGCAGGGTATTGCTCAACAATCACATTAGTCTGTCTCGTGATGCAGAGCAAGTTCACTTAAGGAAACACTTGTCCTCACTGTGGGGTGAAACTCAGTCCTGGCATTGCTTTTTATTTGTAAATCAGCTCAACGAGGTTGTAGCGAGCACTATCCCTAAATTGGGTCAAGAACTGATCACCAAACACAGCTGGCACAGAGCTGGTTCCAGCACCGGCAAGCACTGGGGTAGGTCCACCAAACGCAGTAGGAATACCATTTGTTGTGAGGGCCTGACTTACAAAAATTCAGGCTATGTCTAGAGTAGTGCATTCACAGATAATAGTTGGTGCCAGACTAACAAGTAAGCGTACTAATAATTTTGCAGAGAAGTTCAACAGAGGCAACTAAACTTATCATCATGGATATAAAACCCTCTGAACAGCAATCTGCACACTGAATCATAATTCAATCCAATCTGCCTTTGAGATCTGCTTTGGAAATGTTGTCTGCACCTACGGCAATAGCAGGAGTTAACGGCTTACCCTGTATGCCCTCTCACTTATGGCCTTAATGTTGGCCTCCATCCATTTCCCAGGAACTCCGTCAACCACTTCACGATAGTTCACGTAGTAACCGGTAATTTCAGTTCCACCAGTGACTTTAGGTTGTTTCCATCCTAATGCCATCGAGTCACGAACACTCTCAAGTACCATGATGTCATAAGGTGGAGATGGAGCAGCTGTTTCAATGTGAATAATACATAAGTAGGAAGCAATATTTCAGGAGTCAGACTGGCATTCAATTACCGTATTCAGGTGGCTCCCATCCTGCATTTCCTGATTAGGACAGTATTTATGTGGTCAAGGGAAGTTTCTGGAGTTGGAATAAGAAATGCAGGATAAAAGCTTCAATAAATCAAATGAAAAAACTCCACACTGCATAGTTTTACTCCACACTGCATTAATTTTCAGGATCATTTGGCTTTTGAGAAGCAAGCTGATATATAGTGATAGACGGTGTTGCAATTGCAGCTCTGATGTAAGTGATCAGGACTCACTTTAAAACCGTGAAAAATGAGGAACTAAAAGTAACATTACAAGAAAAGTAAAAAAGTTGGAGATGCAATGATTTGTTTTCTTTTGCTGAAAGCAAATTCTTTTTTACACATACAATATTCATTGTAGTCCCTTTTTTTAAATAGACCCCCATTCTTCCCTTCCCAGAATGTAGTTTATCTGTTCATTCTCTTTTTTTTCTCCTTTTAAATTTACACACTGTGCAAATTTTATCATTGCACCCATCACATGATCTTACCTTAATGGAAGGAAGCGTTATCATAGGCACTGTAGACTGACCAGAAATGGAACATGTCTGTTACTGGAGCTTAAATTTTTAAATTTGCTCTTTTTTTAAAAAAAAAAAAAATTAATAATACAGAAATCAATAACTTCATCCCAACCCATTTTCTTGCAAAGGTGTTTCTACATCTAATTGGGAAATGCTCGCCTACACCCAGTATGTGACGTACCAGTGAAGAGCTCTACTTGTGACCTTGAAGCCCTACTGTTGATGGAAATCCTACATCATATACATTTCCTTTTGTCTTTAATGTTTTATCTCAGTGTTAGCTAGCCCTGTGAGCCTCTAGCTTATTTTCTGTTCAATGTTTTGCACGAGTCCTATGAGTCGCACTTCGGAGGGCTGGGGAGGAATTCCGTTCACTGGCCAGGTACCAGGGCTTAAATGAAATTCAAGCCCCACATTTCTCAGGCACAATGGGTGTTTAAGTGCTGACAACATAAAACACAATTTCGTGCACGTGCCTTCAACTTGGTAGGTTTTCCTCATTACATATTGCTGTCAGTCAGAGATACAACACAACATTCATTAGCACTGTGCCTCAGAGGATAAGCTGTATCTTAGGCATAAATCCACAAAGGATCTTCATATATCCTAGCACAACACAGATTTTCATGCTAACCATCATAATCAGATTTTGTTTCCTTCGCACATACATCACCCAGAGACTAGGTAGAGACAAGACACTCCTAACAAATTACTGAAGTGATTTAGAAATAATACAGTATCTTGGATACATTAATATGGAGTCAAACAAGCTATTAAATTAGTAAATGGATTTATGTGTTTCACTTTCTGTAGCCACTAAGTTTGTAAAGTGGTCTCTGATACCATTACATGCATAATGATCTTAATGGCGAGTTGAGCACTTAATTAATGGGTCTGATGGAAGATGCATCCCTGGAGAATGTGTTCACTTGTGGCGCGGATGACCAGAGGTTACAACCCTCTGAAGTGGATGTACCAAAGCAGTGAAATCTATTTATTTTATTAACTCTCACCTATAACTTTCTTCTTGGTCACTTTTTCCAGCGTCAAAAGATCCCCCAGTTGAGACTTACTTGCCTGCTTAGCAGCAACTTTTTGCGGTGCAGATGTGGCACTGTCCTTAACCATTTCCCTCGTGTTATTGTCTCCTGTACTCCCCAGTTTTTCAGAGCTACCGGGTGGAGTGTCTCTATCAAATTTAGCATTGCATTTTAGCAAAGCATCTGTGTCAAAGATAGGCTGGGAGGACTCATGCATGCCTTCCCAGCTGGTAGTGCGGTCTGTTAGTCCACCAGCTTTACCACTCAGTTCAGGACACACACCATGAAGCAGTCCTCCCCCTATAATTGCCAGAAAACAGCAGAGACAGTTTGAATTAGAATACATTCTTTTATCTTCATTTAGTCAACAAAACGAAGAAATGCGTACAGTGAACAACGCAGCCAAAGTATGACGTATCATAGGCTTTACACATAGAATGTTAAGCTTGAATTCACAAAAACTTAAAATGCATAGCATACCTCTCAACCTGCTCACAAGTAATGTTCTTTTAATAATGTCTACTTTTCAGGGCAGAAGAAATATGGAAATGTAATAGTGATCTCCATTTGCTACCATTATTTTAGTATTAGATCTTCCAAGTCATATTTCTGATCCTTGCAAAATGATCTCACAAAATTGCCCTAGGCCTCGTCTCTGTGCTCTAAGGTTGTGAGGTATGTGGGTTTGGTCCAAATGAAAGCAAGGATGTTGCAGACATACAATTATAGACCAATGATCTCATTAATCTTTATGGATTAGTTCAGGCAGTGGCAAACAGAAGTAATTCATCAACAAAGTGAGAACACACAGAGTTATAGAAGGGTTACAAAAACCACATTGCACTGATTATTAGGTTTAGGTACAGAAAAAAATTTCTTAAGAACTGAGTGTATACAGGATGGTGTGTGTTAGAGGTGATAAATACCACACGATGGAATCAGAATGACATTCCATTTTCCAGGATAGCTATGAAGTGAACTTGGCAGTGCTCTCTTACAGTGGTTCACAAGAAACACCTGAAGAAGACTGGATGGTGAAGGTGAACAGTCTACAAGAGTGGAGTGACTGTGAAACTATAGCTGTGAGACCACAGGATCCATGGACAAATTATTATTTGTGGTCAGCATTGTAAAACAAAACAATTAGTTACAAATAGTTACCGTAAACTGCTTTACTTAACTAAAAAACCCCCATATTTGCCCTTGAAAAGGGCAATGGAAAAATAGCTTACCAATGGCTGCTTGCACTTCTATAGGTTCCGAATCCTGTGAAAATTCACTGAGTCCTGCTGCATTAACGGCTCTGACTCTGAAGATGTACTTCTCACCATTTGTGAGTCCATGGCAAATGAATCTAAAACAAACCAGTGAAGGAATACTTAGAAAGTATTATGAAGAAAATAAAAATCTTAAGGGGGAAAGGAAAGTGTTTCTTCCACAAAATGTATTCTGCTTTCTGAAAACTGAGGATAAACCATCATCCTAGTTGCTTAAATGAAGTTCAGAGGATCCAGAATGTATCTAAGTACCTCATTCACAGAACAAAGATAACATCTAAACCCATGTCTCTTTAGACGTATTGTTTACCAACACTCTTTCCTTCTTAAGACTACAAAAGTTTTTGTGTTACCAGAGGGTCTACCTTACTTCTGCTAATATATAAAATCCATACTTCCTAATGGACAGTATGTGAAAATCTGCTTGTGGGATATTTTCATGAGATAAGTAAAAGACACCTGTAGCACAAGTTCACATAACGCATCTCCAATCATAAATGAAAAATTGCAGTGTTCAAAAAAATTACAAGGCATTGCACAAGAGCTAAAAAAAAAAGCATCATATTTTTTATTTCACTTTCTTGCTTCTATATATGACACAATAATCTAAGTCAAACTCTTTTATTAGAATAGTTTTCCTACTGGATTACCTAATGATCATATTAAAAAACCTCATAAATTTTCTCTGGTGTCCACCCTGAAAATACAAAATTTCACAAGACAGGAATCATTTATTTTGGAAAAATTGTGGTTTGCAAATCTAAACATCTGATTTAAAACAGCATTTATTTTTCAATAGATATTTTAAATGTATTTTATTTCATGTTACTTTTATTTTGTTCTACTTCGTAATGTCATGTCTTGCACCACCAAAGCTGATATCATGCAATGATGTATGAAGAAAATATGATGTGGAAAACAAAATGTATTTCAAAATCAAAATTTTATTTTGGGGGAAAAAATAAAATGTGAATCAAAATTTTGAAAGCAGAATTTTCCCTACCCATTCTATCAGATTTTTCCAACTCATTTGCTTTCACCAGGATCTGCGCAGAAAACCAGAAAAGCCAAGAGGTAACAGTCAGCCTGGGCCTGACTGCATCATACATTACATCACATTGACTAAAAATGCAGTGACAAGAACATAAGCAGTGTAGTTACAATATATTGTAACTCAGAACAATATTTTTATTTTTACTGTGAATAATTAAGCAAACAGCACAGAACTTCACCAACACTTGATGTAACCACAATATAAATCATAGAAGCATTTATGAAAGTATATGATATTGGCAGATACAGCTGTTGCAATATAAATGCACAAAAAATACTTAAAGGAAATTGTGCTTGTGTTCAAGCAAGTGGGGTTTTAGGTACATTTACGATGCCTTTCTAAACAACAAATTTGGTCTGAGACTATGTAGCGGAGCCTTACTTATTGTAATAGGGGTTGTCGTGGATAGCAATTACAAATAAGCATAATCAGTCATAACAAACATGGACTGCTTCTGGATTGACATCAATCCACTGGAGATCAAGTTCTGCAATTACTTCTTTACGCTCTGAAGATTACATCCTTATTCAAAGAAAACCAAATCTGATTGAGCTTGCAAAGTTTTAAATCTTGATTATTTTTTCTGACTAGAGACTGAGTTTCGTGTTGGTAAGAAATGTGAGTTTATATCCAACATTTAAGAGCGTTCATTAATATCTTGGTATTTGCAAGTGAAAGAGCAGTTAGAAAGTAATATTGTCAGTGTGATATAATCCACATTTCCTCCTGACATTCTAGATATACAATCCAGAAATGTTTTCAGCAGTCTTCCAAAACAAAGGACTTTGCTTCCAAACATTACGCAGTTTAATTGCCACATTTGTAACCTCAGTCATTCCTCGCTATACTGTTTTTCGTCAAACCGATAGGTTGTGCAATAGCTAAAACTAGCGAGCTGCTTCTCTTTTCTTCACTAGCAGTGCCCATGTTTCCTCCCCCTTGACTAATTGTTTCTAATATAAGTTTGATTATAAACTCCTTTTGGACAAGAATCACACCTTGAAATATGTTTTTGTAACTTCTTATGAACTTCTCCTGCAAGAGTGATTCCAGCCTGCTGGCTACCACAAAGCGATTAACTACTACTATTAATGACTGGAAAGCACATATACCCAGTAAATCAAAAACTGGTGATCGCAATTTCCATGCTTTAAAAACCATTACCTTGTGCCTTTCACTGGATTGTTGTTGCATGGTTCCCAACAACCAGATCCAACTACACTTGACTCAATGTAGTACCCAACCAGCTCCTTGGCATCTGGGGGCTCTGTCCAAGTGACAACAACTGAGGTATCTGTATTCCTAGTTGGCATAATACGCCCAGGAGCTTTGGGAATATCTGTGGGAGAGAAACAGAAATAAATTAGTGACCAACCAGTCAAATTTTACAAATAAAATAAGAGTGACATTCTATTCTTGATTATATTAGCACAACTAATAGAGATTTAACCTCCCAAAACTCCTCTGAGGTCTATCAAATAATCTGGCACAGCAGGACAGGGTTCAAGCCTTTGATGGTGAGGTTCCTCATGTCTCTATTGCCTATGGTTATGGGCATTTCCTTCAGATTAGATTTAGTTTATTCCCCTGTGCTGTACATCTGCACCAGAGATGTGATTTGGAGCTTTCTAATAGGGAAAATGTGTTTTTCAAGAGGCAGTGTTTTACTCTTCTTCTTAGGGGATGTAGTTCGTGGGCATCAAACAGCTCTGAGAACTCAACCAACATGCAGTAAACAGAGACAATCTGGGAATTGGATTAAAATCTGCATTGCCATTTGGAAACAAATTGCTAATGTAGACATAGCTACTGATGCTTTACTGTGGTGAACGTCTTGGCTTTTCTCCCAGTGGAAATAGCCTCTGCATTCATGTAAACATTAAATTCCTCACTTTTGTTTAATTTGGCAAGGTTAAACTCTGCTGATGTCTGGGCTTATTTTCAGTAAAGACTCTAAGTAAAACAAAACATTTTTGTACTTCCATGAGTTTTCATTTTCTTTCACTATTTGCAGCCATTGCAGTTCTTGGCATCACTATGTGCACCTTAATTCCTTTGGTTTGCATCTGTCATTTGACTTTACATAAAAGGTTCAACAACCCAAACCAAAATAATTTTAGCTAAAGGGAATAAATCATGCACTACTCTTAATACCTGAATTATTTACTGGGCAGCTGTCTGTCTTCAGACAAAACAATTGCATCATAAACTGAAAAGATACCATGGAGGTAACTTAATACATATGACCACACGCTTACCGAGTTTGTCGTCCACCACAGTGGCTTCCGTTGCTTCTGAAGGCTCACCAATTCCAGCTGAATTGCAACAGCGAACTCGGAAGCAGTAGGATTTGCCTTCAGACAAATCAAAAACTGCAAAGCGAGGAGACTTCACAGGGATCTCGGTGTTCACCCTTTGCCAGTCCTCTGTGCCAGCAACGCACTGCAGTCAAAGCCAGAAACTGCATTTGGAGCAAAAGTGTCTGAAAGCTGAGTGTCTAACCTGACAAGACTTTCTACCTGGACCACCAAATGCATGGCTGCTATGGAGAACAGGGAGTCACATTCCTTCTTTGGGCCTTTCCACAGAACGAGTATATTTCAAAGCTTATGAATCTGCCAGATGTCCACCTACTCCAGAAAACTAACGTAAAATCTTACTGGTTTTAATATACTAAAGCTAAACTCATCTCCACCACAAGGAAGTGATGTTATTATTAACTGCATCCAGTTCTGGACCACTTTCAAAATAAGTTCTGCAGACATTAAATATCTTCCAAAGAACAAAATTCTAACATTACCGCATTGCTTCTAGATGCTCTTGTGCCACTCTTGAGAATATTTTTGGTGTGGCTTCCAGAATCACTCAGGATTTGACCTTCATTTTCCAGAAAAAAATTAACGTGCAATTAATTTGTGAATTGTTTTTATTTCTGTGGCTAGAAACTCTCCATCCCATAACCACTTATACCGTTAATAAAGTGATTAATTTTTGCCTGTGATTTACATCAAAGAAAATTTAAAGTAATGGGCCCTGGTTTCTGAGGGATTTCAAATTCTCAGGAAAACATTACCTGACTGTATGACATCAGTGCTCAGTGATCAGCATGCAATAAGTTATTCAAGAGCTTACTTATATGGAAACTCAAATTCATGTATTCGTCCTCTCAGTCTGTTGCTAAGTGAAACTCATTTATTTTGACTAGATTTCATGAGAGAGATGAAAAACACATAATGGGAAGATATTTATGTCTTCCATGATGACACCTCTAAACTGACAGGGAAAAGCATTGATAAAAAAGTTTGGGAGCCATGAGATAGAAGTAAAAAGGGTGATGGTATAAAGAATTTTCTAGGCTAGCAGCCATGCAAAAAACATCTCAGAAAAGGAGGACACTGAAATTAAAACTGATTCTGTTCTAGAAAAGAAATTTTGTCATCGTTGTTGAGTTGGTGAAGCAAATGGAAAGTTAATGTAGAGGATAAATATGAAAAGACAGCTGGAGGAGAAAGTGCTGATGCCAAGAAACTCTTGCAGAATGCCTCCATCCAAAATGTTAACAATCTGTCCCACCAGAGAAGCTTCATTTATACAAATGTAATTTTATAAATATGTGTACATATACATATACATGTTCCTTTGCTCTGTGCTTTCTTATTATAGAGGGAGTTTGTCATCCTGTCTACTCCAGGGTAGGTCAATGACACAGTTCATAAAAGGATATTACAGAGAGTGACACATTCTGTGTCTACTTTCCTATTTCCCATCTTTCTTTTCTTCCTAGTTTATCTTAAACTACAGTAACAGTTATCTTGATGAAGTATAGAATTTCTAGTCCTGGCCCCAGTTTGAAAGTCTCAGGTGGAAATGAAAGCTAACTAAAAGTCCAGAAGAGATGAGAAAACAAATGTAAAAAATTGCCACAACTTGATTCTGATTTTGTCCAATTTTACCTTTTCCACAAAGTACATGATACCCTCATGGCCCCGCTGTCCAGGAGGTTTCCAGCTAAGCACAACATAGTTCTTGGTGGCCTCAATGACTTGGAGGTCTGTAGGTGGACCAGGAACAACACCCTCTGAAGAACAGGGGAGAAGAATAGGGAAGGGAATTGGGATTTAATTCCTTCATATTTGTGTCAGAATTAGTGCCATAATTAAAATATAGAAGTATTAATGTATCTTTGCACCAGATTTTTTTTAAATGTAGAGTTAAAATCATCTAAATATTGGTTTTAAATGTCCTTTTAACTCTAAGCTTGTTTATTTGTTAAGTCCTGAATAATGAAACCTTACCTCAACAACCAAGTTGGGAGTTATTCAAGGTCAAGTGACTCTCAGAACAAGGAACTTTGGGTGTGTGCCAAAGTCCACTGAGTTCAGTGGACTGGGAGTTTTACTAATTACTCAGCCAGCTTCACATTAGCTTTTGTAGGCAAAAGGGCTGTGTTTACCTGCAGGTTCTTCCTCAGTGACAATAATCTGTCCAGTCCAGGGAGCAGAAGGGTGACCTGAAACAAATGTCAGAGGTATCATTGAAATGGGAGACTTCAGGAACTTTTGAAATAATGAGAAAACCAACTTATTTGTGGTTCAAAACTAACATTTGCAAGCTCATTTTTTGGTTACTGCTGCGACTGTTGCTCATGTAGCAAGCTAGTTACCCAAGCTAGTTGTTGGCTGACCAGCTTGAATATAGAGAGCAGGTCAGCAATCAATACAGCTAGAAAATTGAACCCACTGAAACATCTATTCCTTCCTGAAATGTCACTGAAGTCGCCTAGGTGACAAGCAGAGGGATTTGGCTCACTGAGCTCATCGTCTTCAGAGAATTAACTTCAACTTTTTTTTCCCTACTTTATTCATTTGGTTTAACAGCTCACTCATTAAAAGAACAGCCAAATTCCTGCAGCCTGCCCTTTGTCTCTTTTTAAGCACTTTCCCTCACATTACGAGCTTTCAAATCATGGGTCACAGTCACAAACAGAAACTGCTCAGCCTGACTCAACATACCCACCTGATATGATTTGGGTGGCTCTCTCAGCACCTTTATGTTATCACATTATTGCAGTTATGCACTGAGCTATTAACCAGGTCAGTACACTTTCAGAGATAATTTTTTGCAAATGCTGTTCTCCACCTCCGTGTGCTTCACCTTAGGTTGACTGATGTGTTTTGGAAACATGAGCAGAGAGGGAGCGGGTGGGGAGAAAAGAGGATCATAAGGGACAAGAGGAGGAGATATAATGGGAATAGGTCACCAGGACCAGACTTCCTCTCCTGAGACAGCTTCCACACTTCCCAGTGAAAAGAGGAGGCCTCCCCCAGGCCTCGGGTTTCACATGTCTGTCTGAGCACAATGTTTCCTGGCGGTGCCAAACCTCCTTCCTCTGGCCTTTTGTTTTTATTTTGAATGGGAACCTCAACCATCTGACTGTAGTCGGTAGCTTGCAGCATTACATACAGTAAGAGATATAACCAGGGAATATGGGAGCCCCCTAGGTTTGCATACAGTACGCCTCTACACTGGACCATTTTTAATAGTAAAACTTCAGAAACAAGCAGAAATAGTTGGATTTTAGGCGTATGATTTCGGCATATGGGTAGAGAGGTGGATTTGGAAGCAAAATGCGCGGGACATTGCTGGGCCACAGGAAAAATATCCTTGACTTGTAAACCGTCAACTTTAAAGCAGAGAGCTTGGGATCCATTATCTATTGGGCTACCCTGGTATTGTGCTGATGTTACTGCACGACTTTGATTGTCACATGAGCACAGAATCAGCCACCCTCGTCTGTGGCACAGAGAGAGGCCATTCACAGGATCTGTTCAGCTTTTTTGTTGGCTGAACAAAAGCAAGTCTCTTCAGGCCATTAGGTGTCCTGTGCCTTTTCCTCCCTTCCTGCAAGTTCGGAGCGTAGCACCGCAGCCAGCCAAAGCCACTTGAGCAGATAGAGCACTTTGTGCAGAGAGCACTGAGATGATTTTTTCTTGGCAAAGCTGTCTCCAAAGAATATTTTGTTTTTACATTGCTCCCTCTAGTGGGTTTTCGAAGGCTTGTGGGTAGATAGTAATTTCTTTTAATGAGTTGTAACTTCTTAAACCTTTCAGGCAATCTGCAAAAATCACATCTTACTTCTAAGCCTGGCTCTGTCAGCAGGATCCAGAGCAGCCACGGGCTCTGACACGCGGGACGGTAGGCTTATTCCAGCTTTGTTCACAGCTCGGACTCGGAAAATGTAGGAACGGCCTTCAATCAGACCCGTGACAGGAAAACGAGCAAACTTCACGGGAGTCTCGTTGCACTGGGTCCAGTGGGTGGTGCCGACCTCACACCTGAAAAAAGACGAACAGCAAGAGCAGTGCTGGGAAGGGAAAAAAGCAAACCTGGGGCACCCCCATCCTCTTTTACAGCTTCACCATCTGTTCGTGTTCATTGTCTGGTCCATACCAGTTTCCTCAGCAGCATTTCATACTGGTGACATCAAAGCAGCTGCACCAAGGGGTCAGGGCTGAAGTGCCATCTGGGCATGCACTAAATCCCTTGCAGCTGCACGCCTCTTTCCTGAACTGAGGAAGGGACACAAGCAGAACTCACTTCACTGTATAAACCCTCCCAAGTATGCTCCAGGATGCTCAGGGAGTGCCAGCTTTAGCAGACTTGAAGGGACATGCAGTTGCCAGAAGGCGACTGGTTCATCTTTCATTCACAGTGCTCCACTGTACATCCCACAAAATGATGGGCTTCACGGGGCGTGGAGACCTCCGTTGTGAGTTCTGTGACCAGCCCAGCACACAGACGGCTGTGAACAGGGTTAAAGGTGGAAACTCAGCTGGACACGGCTTCAAACACCGCTGGGGCTGCCAAGGGAGCCTGCGGTGAGACGGCTGCAGCCACTGCAATGACAAGACTCGGCATGGTGGTGCTGGTCCCACCGCTGCGAAGCCTCACACCTGTCAGGAGACTGGTTTCTGGCAGAAGGAAGAGATAGCCAGCAGCAGGGAGGGACCATGGCGGCTTCGGCTTGGGGAGCCAGGAGGAGCCTGCGGTGATGGCCTCCCGGTACTCAGCAAGATGGTCAACAGAAACATGAACTAGCAGTTTGGGAAAGACTTTTTATTGCTGCTGAGATATCTGGTGAACTGAATGTTACAGTGTCTGCCCAGATTTCTTGGTAGAGAAAGATGCAAGCATCTCTTCTGGGAATTGTTACTCTCTCACTCCAGGTGGGTTTTGTGATTCTGGTTTCTGCTTGGGGCAAAAGATGCCCAAGCTTTGCTCTAGGATTAGCACAGACCAGTCCCACTGCCTTGGGCAACCTGCTCAGCCTGTGAGGCAGTTAGGGGCTACCCTGGATGAATATTTGGGTGCCTAAATATCTTCGGTGGGGTAGAATACTGGAGAGCAGTAACACAGCTTTGAATTTAGGATCAAATGTAGAATAAAGGAGGTGAACTCAAGAGAAAAAACAAAATGCCATTTGTCTTGCAGTTACTTTCAGTGCTAACGTCCCTCAATAGCCTGGTTTTAAATTGAGATATTATTTTTCAGAGTCTAGTCCTGTCTCTCGTTTCAGAATTTTCAATGAATATTAAAAAGCTGTACCTTAGAGTAGCACTACCTAGTTACAGCAGCAACTGACACCCATAAGGTATCAAACCAGTAAAATTATATTTGAATTGAATATACCGATATTAGATTTGTTTCACAAAGCAGTGCCCTCTTTTTACACATAGATAATTCATGTTTATACAATGGCATAATATAGGGGCTATATATATATTAAAAATGTTTCGGATTTTTTTACATGCATCTGAATAAGCCCACAGGAACTCCATATTACCATATTACCATTCCTTATAATCATTATTAGATGATGTATTCTATTACTGAAATTCAAATAAATATTACCAGATCCAAAAACTTCATTGCAAGTGTCAAAATGCTGATGGAATTTCTTTCATTCTGAGGTTCTGGACTCCTGCCACTGTGTGACACATTCAGTTTTCATATTTTTAAAAATTATTTCCCATTCTTATTGTTGCAGAGAAAAACACATAAGCGTGATCTACGTGACACTTGTGCATCTAAGAGCTTGGAAAACAACAGCACGTAAAAGAAATCCTTTTGAGATCCCATTGAGGTAATATTTTGCTTTCTGGTATGTGGTAACTATTTGGAAAGTGGCAGGAGAACACTTAATTTAGAATCATAGAATCATATAATCACTCAGGTTGTAAAAGACCCTTGGGATCATCAAGTCCAACCATCAACCCCACTCTACAAAGTTCTCCCCTACACCATATCCCCCAACACCACATCTAAATGACTCTTAACAACACTGATACAGAAGGAGCCACAGCTACTCAATGAAGAAGCTGATGCTGTGAGCTGCCAAACTACAAAGTCCCGAGGCCTCTCAAGCCTTACGGGAAGCAGCGAGGGCTGAGCTACACAGCATCTCACAGAATCCTTTGTATGTAGTTAAATGAAGTGGGACATAATTATTTCCATGAAAATTAGATCAGGCTCAGCCAACCTAAAGCAAAAGAAAAGTCATTTTCTTCCGGCCAGCAACAAGAATAAAAATAATGACCATTTTATCTCATGCTTTTCAATTTGCTTTTAGGTTTTTGAGTTAGAATGAGCAGCAATACAAATTCTCCAGTCCAGCATGGTCACTGACCTGTCAATGAAATATCCGAGGATGGGGTTTCCTCCATCGACAGCAGGCTGCTTCCAGGAGACAATGACATAATCTTTGTTGGCATCTAAGCACTGCACATCCAGCGGTGCGCCAGGGGCTCCAGGGATTTCAGCATCAGCATCTATGAGGATTTCCAAATGTGAACTACATTTTTTTCACAATTATTAATATTTAAGCACAGAACTCTGTTTCTACTGAGCCAAATAAAGAAGTTCCATTACTGGCCTCAAAAAGTATTTGATTTTATATTGCCAGTGTTTTTCTAGGTTTTGGGTTTCTCTTTGCCACATTTACAAATGCTTAATATGTGATAGCATACTGTAAATGTAATTCATCTAGGCATTTTAAATAAGATTAGTAACATGCATTCTGGTTAGGTAGCTGCCACAGACATAGCTGAACTAAAAACTTGGCAAACTATATATTTATCTGCTGTTCTACTTAGGAGAAGAGGCTGATATCTTGCCTTACAGCCAAGCAATAGCTCAATCAAAAGTATTCACCCATTGGATATACAATCCTGAATTAAATATCTTATCTCCATACTGTAGTGCTTCATTATTTCTTTTTGGTTAGCTATGAACTGCGAAGGTATCATCAAACCGTTTGAAGTTTAATTATATTACACATACATTATCATTGTGGAACATAACCTTCATAAGGATGAGCATATTGTTCCTTTGAAGTCTTTATCACAAATCTGGGACTGCTGGTGTCAAAGGGCCTTGACTCCAGCATCGGCTTCTGGACATATCTTATCTAAAGCTTTAAAAACCAGAGCACAGTGCTCGGCACTGGGGAATTTTACTGTTTAAACAGTCAGAGCCTGATCTGTGAGATGGGGTAATTTTCACACAGAGAAAAATAACCTTTGCAGGAAGATCATATGGAAGACTTTAAGAGAGGTTGTTTCTCTGCAGAATAACATCAATTTGTGCAATCACACGTGGCATTTTTCAAAAAGAAAACCTGACTTAGACAAGAAAGGCGAAAATACCTGAAGAAAAAAATATTTTGCTAATAAATATTATTCATACATTCCATCTGAACCCCAAGCATCTTAAAAAGGTTTGATCTTTCAAGGCATTACAGGATTTTGTATTACAGTATAAAGTAATCTCTATTTTTTATGCTATTGTCTTTCAGAAAAAAACGCCTTATAAAAGTATTTAATGTGCTTCATTAAGTAAAACAGTAGTCTTCAGGAAAAAACCTTACACTCTACACTGTGTCTTCTCTTACAAGCAGAGTAGCATCACATGGAACTTTTGAAGCTGCTCCAAAGTTAGTGAGTCCAGGTTCTAATTACAGCTAACTCGATACATTTTTCAAAACGATACCATACAGAGTAAGCAATCCAGTTAACATAACAAAATAATAAGAACACTAAGAGTGATAACAATGTGCCTTCAGCTATCTCCATATGAAAGGTTTTAATTGCCCATATTTAACACTTGACTAACATGAGCCACCACAGTTTTTTTCCAAGACAGGCTGGGAAATAGCTGGGGCAACCAAGATTGCTGATCAGCCTCAGGGAGGCTAGGATTTCATCCCTGATGGCTTGCTGACAAATGCTGACCTGTAGCCATGGCAGAAGAGTCACGTAGGCTCTCGAAGCCTGTCTAACGACTTCATGTTATGAGCCTGATTAGCGCATCACTCACTTCCATCCACAGGGATTTCTACACATGGCACAGAAAGACAACATCTTGTGCTTAAATACTATAGGTAGCCCTTTATAGCAAATTTGACTACAATTTAGGTGGAGCAGTGAGACATATACTAGCCAACGGAGATTGTGGGGACCATTTAAGTAGGAACGTAGAATATAATTAATCTAATTAGAATTTGGCAAACACAGTGATTGGCTAGTAAGATACTCTGGTGAAAGGGGTAGTGGGTGCGCAGTCAGGTCATACTTACATTGCTAGAAGATGTAACAGGAACGAGGGTGATCATTTATTTATACGGCAGCAGAATTGAAAACAAAGCAAGAAAGGCAAGTCCTATTCCTTGTCACAGATGCTCATTTCAGTAGACTCTTTCTTCAGGTGATGAAAACATCTGCTTCAGTCATATTTTCTGAGCAGGCTGTTATCTCACACAGCTCTGCTGGACTTGGCAACACAGTGCCATTCTGAGCATGGTCTCAGAGCCAAGAATTTCGAGAGCCTTTTGAATTAGCATTTCACGCTTCAGCTGCTTTTAGCAGCTGGGACAGATATAGAATCAGCATGCAACCGGATAGCCATGGCTCCATTTAAAGAAATCTTTCTCTAATAGAAATTCAAGGAATTTTTTCATGGTACAAGCAAACAATACCTGTAGAAAATACATTTTAATTCTATACTTTGCTGCTTTACTTTAGAGAATCACAGAACGTTTGAGATTGACAGACAACTCCAGAGATCACCTAGTATAACCCCTGGCTCAAAGCAGGGTCAGATAGAGATGGTTGCCCAGGATCGTGTCAAATCAGGTTTTGGATATCTCCAAGGATGGAGACTCCACAGCCTTTCTGGGTAACCTGTTCCAGTGTTCAACCACCCTTGCAGTAAAAAAAAGTGTGTTTTATGTTTAAATGAGCTTTCCTGTGTTTTAATTGGTGTCCATTGCCTCTTGTCCTGGGACTGACACCACTGAAAAGAGCCTGGCTCTGTCTTCTTTACTTTCCTCTGTCAGGTATTTATACATGTGGTTAAGCTCCCTCTAAGCCCTCACTTCTCCAGGCTGAACGGCTCCATCTCTCTTAGCCTTTCTTCATATGAGAGATGCTCCAAGACCTTAATCACCTTCGCTACACTCACTCTAATGAGTCTATGTCTCTCTTGTACTGGGGAGCCCAGGAGTGGACCCAGTACTCCATATGAGTCTCACCAGCCCACACTAGAGGGGTAGGATCACCTCCTCAACATGTGGGCAATGGTTTTCTTAATGCAGCCCAGGATGCCACTGTCCTTCTTTGCTCCCAGGGCACACTGCTGGCTCATGTTCACCTTGGTGTCCACCAGGACCCCCAGGGTCTTTTCTGAAAATTGGCTTTCCAACCAGTCAGCCCCCAGCCTGTACTGATGCAAGACATTATTCTTCCCCAGGTGTAGACCTTTTTGTTTCCCTTCCACTGTATTTTTTCCTGCATTGTGCATTAGAGAGAACCCCTCATATGGTGCACAAAATCTTGATCAAAAAAACCAGTGCAGTTTAGCTAGCGGTGAGATGGGTACAGAAATAATTTTTTAAGTTATTATGTAGATTTTTCCTCTTTATGACTTACATTCAGCACTCTTCATAGGCTGAAATGGAGAAATAGTCATTAAGTTATATCAATACCCTAAATTTCCTACTCAGAATGCCAATGTGGTTTCGAAATCTTCTAGCATGTGATATCAAAGCTGGAAGTGTGCCTTCAATTTTTCCAAAGATAACAATTGGAAGCTATATTGCTATAATCTATTAACAGAAAATAATTGTTCTTTTTTTATTGGAATAAAAGGACCTAAAATGGCTTAGACTGATTTTGCCAGTGTTTTCCTCATTTCTCTAATGACTTTTGTTCACAAGACAATATCCTACCTCGAACAAAGACATAACCACTGTACTCTTCATAGTAGTCTCCCATCACCACTCGTAGAGTGTAAAGACCTTCATCTTCCTTGTTTGCATGAGTCAGTGTTAACGAAGCTCTCTCCCCGCTCCAGTGCATCTGAACCCATTTGGATGGTGTAATAAGAACACCTAGAAATTAGAGAATGTCGTGATGAGAACTAATTGGATCTACTGAGGAACAGATTCTAAATAAGTGGAATTGATAGATTGTAAACACAAAAGAGGCCATTCTTATTATGCAAATTTCAGTCTTTGAAGACAATCATAAATTACAGTTAATTCTGCTCTCATGCCAATTTTGTCTTCATTTTCGAATTGTAACTTCAGAGAGCAACAGCTTTTTTATCAGCTCTTGCACAACACATTTTTGCAACTACTTAAGAAATGTCTTGGCATATAAATAAATAATAGAAGCTATGTGGGCTATGTAGATGGGCCACATAGATGCTGGAGCTGATCGAAATACTTCTAATTTAATTTTGTTTTTAAGAAAGAATAAGTGCCTAGAAGATGTTTTCACATGCTTTATCTGTTTTCTAATTGTGATTCCATTTCAAGATGTTAATTTTTAAAAAAACTTTTAACTGAAAAAGAGAAGATATTACTGTTCAGAAATCTGAGAAAGTGATGACCAGATTGTAACATTCACATGTGCTGAAATAAGTAAAGATTTATATGAAAGAAGTTTATATTTCTTCTTGTCAAACATTCTCACCATTTCTGTACCATTCGATGTCTGGTTTGAAGCGCTTGATGTCAGGATTGATGACAACTGTGCAGCCCAGACTCATTGTCTCACCTTCTCTCCCAAAAGCCACATCAAACTTGTCAACAAAGCTGATTTCAAACCTGGAAGCGTAGCCATGAGGGGTAACGCCAACTGTATAAGGGAAAAAAAAAATCTGGCTGTTTACTTTTTCACAGAATCACAGAATTGTACGGTTGGAAAGGACCTCTGGACATCATCTAGTCCAACCTTTCTTTCCTTTTGTCATGAGAGTAACAAGCAAAAGTACACAATGATCATGAACACAAGCTCAGGTAAAGTTTAATATATAAGTAGAAACAATATATATTCAGCAATCATATTCAGAGGTAATTGCAGTGTCAAATAATCCAATCCCTTACTATGACAGAGAACTAACTATTTCTTTATTTATACAACTCTGGTTCTTACACCTAGTTCATTTTATCAGGGAGAGGCTCCTGCAGAATTTCATTACAGAATTTCTAAAATTTCAGATCCAGCATTATCATTTCATTTTATCATCATTTTATCATAAGTTTTGTTTTATAACTTAAATAGACTTCTACTTACGATTAATGATTTGTTCAGTTCAAGCTGATCTTTCACTTATATGGCTCTTTTCTTTCCCTGATTTAACTCTTTGCTCCATCTCGGGGCACTCGTGTCCACTCAAACTTCATTTTTATAACCTAAATAAGTCTTTGTTGCGGGCGGAGAGGAGGTCTTAATATAAAATGAGGTCTCTATTCTCCCAGGCACTCAAGTAGCCTGTTTCTGTACTTGCTCCTGAATTTATTTTTTTATGATGTGTGACCCGAGTTATGCAGTATTCTAGACAGAGTATCCTAATTGCCTTACACTTGTGCTGCATGTACCTGGCACGGGGACTTCCATATTTCTTTTGAAAACAGCTCAGCTGCTAAAACCTAGAGTCACAATTTCCTTTTCCACAACTGCCCTACACTAGTAGCTCTCGGTCTTCCTGTGATCAATGAATGTCATCGTCTTCCTTTCCCATTACCAAGTGATAAATCCCAAATTATACTGGAAACTTGTGGCCTTGCGTTATGTAATGTGGTGCGTAATCTTGTTTCTATTACTTCAGAACTTTGATATATAAATGACATCTAGTATGCCTTTGCAGCATGTCCCTGATTCTATTTGTGCAGTGAGGGTTTTAGGTAAAACAAACTACAGTTTTTACCGTGATATATCCAAAATATTTAAATTGGATTCTGGTTATTTGATCTTTTTTGCAATGCATGGAATCGTGTAGCCGCAGACAATTAATTCAACTACTCTAGTTATGAAAATGCACCACCTCTTTTTTTTCCCGACCATGTTGTATATATTGCAAGAGATGAAGTGCTTCTGTCTTTGACAGATTTTATTCCACAACTAAGCGCAATATTAAAAGGATGTTCCTTATCTAAGCAAATAGCCATAGATCCAGAAGGCAATGCCATTTTCCCCTCTGGGTGAAGCTAGCACCTCGTGAAATTATAGAGCTCAGTACCTTTGTAAATCAGACCTGCTTCCTTTTTAAAAAATGTTACAAAATATTCTGCTTCCTCATTTGTCATGATTTCAGAACTGTAAATGGATGTATCAAACAAACATATACTGCTACTTACGGCCCAGAGGCATGGAAACAGTTCCAGCATACAAAAGACTTGCATCAATGTCTCCTTTGTACCCTAGACAGAAAAAGAGCAACTCCAGTCACTGTCACCAAGAGGTGAAGACTCTCTGAGCCACAAAAATGAAATTGGTAATATGCATCTTAAAAACAAAATAAAAAACATAGGAAATATTTTGCAAACCTACTCTTTACCACAAGGGAAGCATAAGCCGAAATTTCTCCTTTTACATTCATAGCAGAGGCCCGATACTGAGCAGTGTCATCAAAATCACATCTAAAATGACAGAAAAGATTAGGCACGGCACCCCTTTACTGCTTGGCATACCATCTCCTACATTTTAGATCAAAAAAAGAATTCCCCTCAGAAATCTGCATAAAATCTGTACACAAAAAAATCTTTACGTTTTTCTCAGTGTTAAAAATCCAATGTTTGGAATACATATCTGTTTTCAAATACCACTTGCAGATTTGAAATTGAGAATAGAATGGAAGTGGGAAAAACTATCTGACAATATTTATCTAAGTTATCTTATCTCTAATTTACTGCCTCCTATGGAGAGATGCTTAACATGGAAGCTGTAGAAATGGTAGATATCATAAAATATTTTCAAAGGGCGTCTATGAGTATCTAAATTGTCAAATCTAGATTGTTGCTGATTGTCAAATTAGGTGATTAGGTCTTGTTTTTTCAATGTTTTTTAATGCAAAGTGAGTGCAAAAATTTCCCATATGGAGGATGAGTACTCTTAAAGATATTTCTAGTGTTTAAGTGTGGATATCTCATCTCTGTTCCTCATTTCAGTAAGAACCAGGAACTTTGCTATATCTGAAAAACACTTAGCTGACATATTTTACCCCGAACTAGATTTTTCTCATGTTTATCTGTAGTCATGCAGCAGACAAATGGAAAATGTAATCACAAATGTCCCACATGTTTCTGACTCAAACACAAATAGAATAACCATCCAGATAAATTACTCTGATAAATTGCATATGCTATACTGAGGAAAACCAGAACGGCTTCAAAATTTAGAAGGCAGCATTCACCTCAGCTGTACAAACTTGATATGTCTCACATCACCAAGAAACATGTTCACATTTTGCAGGTCTCAACCTATGGCAACATTTCAGCTTAAGCTATTTGTTAAATTATCTAGTATTCCCTTACGTGCTAATCTCCAGTGAGTGCAGCCCATATCGACTTTCAATGATATACTTGCCAGGGTGAGTCTGTACATTGATGGGCACGTTGTTTTTGTACCTATGGAAAAGCAAAGAAACAGTATGTCCCAAACGGAAGTGTATAATTATATACTTTAAAAGGTCAAGTGTTTGGTGTTTGAAATAGAACATCAGTTTCTGCATGTTTCTCCTAGATAAACTGTAGTCTAATTTCCTGCAAAGACATTATTATGACAAGCTTAAGCTTGCTCTCCTTCTCTTTGACCTGTCCCAGGTGATTTTTATTTTCTTATTAAAAGGAAAAAACAGTATTGAACAGGGTGAAAACCAACTTACATTACCATGAATTTCAGGTTACTGCTTGTGAAGGAATCAAGGAGTCACATGAGCAAGATCTCAGAGTTTTATGAACTGCAAACAACAAAAATTCTGTAGCATCCTTACCTACTAGGTATTGTACACATTTTGTTTGATTTACATATTTCATCTACTTTTGAAAGCTGCATATTCACAAAAATTTCCAGTTTTTTACTGGAAACTTTTTTTTGTTACTTGCATAGCTAGGCTGGCAGAAGCCTTGATGCAAATAGGGTTAGACTGGTAAAAAAAATTGTCTTGAGGGTAAAGTACATTGCAGCCAGGGATCTGGCAAAAGCTGTACTACCAAAAACTTCTCTGCCTTTACAAGTATACACTATCAGTATTTTCAGGTACAGGTATGTCTTCAGGTAGGAAAAGTTTACTGTTCAAAATTCTCAGCAAGTAATTTGAAGGAATGGACCAGTAGTGAACTGGCGCTGCTAATTTCAGAATTTATATAAACAGGTTGAGACTCATGGAGGGAGAGTTCAGTGGTTCATGGTAGGCTTCCTCACCAATTGTTGCATTAAATGTCACTCATTCTGGACAATATATGGTGTAACCAAGTAAAAGTTCGAGTGAATCCTGTCTTAGCGGAACACTATTAATATGGAACAAATGGCGATGTGATTCTAATAAAAATAAACACTGAATGGTGGTCAGTACATTTGGGATTGGTGTGAAGTCTATAAAGAAAGAATGTTCCCTAAGATAATGTCCTCCTTTAGTATAGCTTTCCCTGTGCCCCATAAGGTGCATATATAAGGGAACTGGAAATACAAATGATGATAGATAAAAGTATCTTCATCTCTTACTTTAATGTAGCTTAAAAAAACCTTTCTCTTCATAAGTCATAACAGATATCCAGCCAAAGAGCTTTGTTTCTTCATTTTGGATTTTAAAGGTCAGTTTCTTTCACGATTTCCAATCAGGAAATGGAACTGCTCTGCTGTCAGTGCCCCACTTCACCAAACAAGTCAGCAAGAATTTTTTTTTTTTTTTTAACCAAGAATATTATTAGTTTAATATGTCTCAAGATGAAGCTATACCTGCAATAAATCTGAAAATAGCCTTTCAACAATTTCAGTGTTGTGGAATAGAGAATATTTGCCTGGCTACAAATATTTGGGTACAGTAATACACTGGGATTTTTCCAATTGCCAAAGTGAGCAAGGATCATAAACCCCAATGCTTTTCATCCTGATCTTCCTCTTAGCAAGTTGTCTATGAAAAGAGACTAAATGCAGGGCAATACCCTCTATTCCAGACTTCAAACAGTTGGAGAGATGCTTGGCCTCATTAAAGGTCTCCTACTGCATTATCCTGACTAATAATACATGGGTCCACTAAAAGTAAATCCATTCACCACCACTATTTAGCTTGTTTCTGTAATGGTGCCCCCAAGACTGATCTGGGCATCTCTATATTCTGTGTACTGTGTCAAATAGTTTAGAAAATAGAATAATGGCATCAGTTCCTAATGTTTTCTAGGGAATATGAAACCCTGTGAAATGGGACTTGACTCCGTAATCTCTTTAACTTTTCTCCAAAGGTTTCAGCAACTCTTGGATCATGTTGGCATTCAGTAGCATGTGGTGCTGTGCAGAAACAAGCCGAGTCAAGCAGCAGCAAGAAGACTTTCACTTCTCTTGTCCTCATTATCAGGTTAGTAAAAAATAATTGATTCAATTTCGGTTTATTCATATTCATCTACGCAAAGAATAGGGCTCATGTGTTAGAAGGACCATTTGTTATTTCTGGAAACGCAAATTCCAGAACAGCCAAGTCATTAGCTAATGTTGGACTGCAACCTCCCACTGTCATTCTGCACTGATAGTTCATGCTTCCTGCTACTGGTTTCAAATGTCCTGGGTTTTCCATATGCTTTTTCCAAAGGAGTCAGAACAGCTGCATCACACAGTAAGGTTTTCTTTAGAGAAAGTTCATGAAGCTTTATAATTTATCATGAACAGCATGAAAAGGTATCCACTGCTTATACAAAGAATGACTGACTGGAATACAAGACTGACATTTCATTAGAAATGCTGAATGAGAGCTGACAGAACCAGGTCAGCACTTTTCTGTGTCTCAAAGCGAAGACACCTACTGAAATAGCTGTAAACTCTTTTTTTCCATTAGTAGCCTGTGGCGAACTGAAATCCCTTTGGAATTCAGATGTATGGTAAAAAGATGTATTACTTTCCACCATCCACATTTAGCACTTAGATGAAAGGCTGGTTCATGGTGAGAGCAAAGGCAGACAGCTGAAGGCTTGGTTTAACCACGTCAGGTTTTGGGGATAAGATGAATCTCAACCAAAGTGAAAATGGCCCAGCGCTCACGTTCTCGGTTAGGATTCAGGTTACAGAGCTGGATTACAGCCATGAGGGTAGCTGACCTTTCCTTATGTTCAGCTGAGACCAGACCCAAAGGGGTTTTCTGGAATCCCCTCTAGGAGGAATGTCAGAACAGGGCACTCACAACCCTTACACAATGGGGAAAGTGTGTCCATCCAGAGCCTGGCTGTCGGTTGTCCTTGTCTAAGGAGAGAGATCAAGTGACTTCATGGGCATCAGCTCTGGCCTGTTAATATATCTCTTAGGAGCACTTTTTATCAAACCCTGAGATTAAGGGTTTTTTAAGACCTAAGTAATCACATAGTCCATTAAGAAATTCAAGTACTAAAATGCAAAACTTGACTATTACTTAACATCATAATATGATAGATGTTTTCTCTTGTCTCCACAAACAGAATCTCAATAAGACTTATATCTAACTAATGCTTAATGCTGAACACAGGTTTATCCTTTGTTCATTTTATAAACACATGCATATATGAGCATCAAATATGACTTTATGTTTGAAAAAAGTTAATGCCTGTTATCTTAACAACATGGTGGTATCTGTGTAGCATGAAACAGGAAAGAAAGCTCAGCTTAATAGATGGTGAGACAGTAAAGCTTCACAAGTCACTGTTAATTAAGGTAAATTCAACTCCAGTTGGGGCAAACTCTAATCCAAGAGTCAAAATAGACCTTCATCTATGACTAAGAGTATATTTTGGAGTCCTTACCTAAAGATTTAGACCAAAGACCATTCAAGTAAACAGAAAGTTTCCAATAGAATTCAAAGCTTTCAGAAGATATAGATGGTCCTGGATCTATTCTGCAGTCTTTGACTTCAAATAATTATGATGTGTCTGCTATGAACACCTTGCATCATGAGATTTCAGTTTCATGGTGATTCAGTACTAAAACTGCTCAGAAGCCAAGCAACATTAAAGCATGACCAAAGCATGCTTTAATCCTTCAGGGACATTAGTGGCATTTGTAGAATAAACAGAAGTATTTGAAAAACATTATTTTAAGGATAGCACTGACAATAAATTAAACTGTTATTTTTCCTTCATCAGCAGACAGAAAGAGTATATTGGATGTCTCTATGGAAAAACAAAGTCTATGTATTCATATTGTTACACAACACAAAGTATTATTTTGCCTTTTAATATTTGCTTTGTTTTTGTACAAGGTGACTTGAAAGTTGTTTGACAGGCCTCTGTACCTCATTTTTTTTATGGAACTTGTATCTTTCCTGAAAAAATAACACATTCACTAAGATGATTTCAGGTGTTGGTTATGTGGTGACTTTCAGTGATAGAAATACAAACTTACCAGGTAACGCGGGGTGCTGGCCAGCCAGCCACAGAACAATGAAATTTGACATTTTGCTTTTCCCAGATAGTGTGAGAACGAGGCTCGATAACAAACTCAGGAGCATGTAAAAGTTTATCTTGGTTCAACTTTTTGTGGAATGCCTGAGTCTCTTCTAGCTGGAAAAGAAATATTTGATTATAAACTCCAGCAGTTATAAGTGCAAACTATTAATATGTAAAAAACCCTTTTTTTTTTTAAGAGCAGCAAAAAAAATATGCAATTTTTATTCAAAAATTGGGTAGACATACAAGATGTATTTATCTCACCTGGACACAGAAAACAAAGTTTTTATTTTCAAGAAGTTCTCCTTCCAAAAGGAAATTTTATTGGGTTTTTTTTCCCCTATTCTAAGTAAAATAGTTTTCTACATTTAATTATTTTTTAAAATACTGAGTGAAAGGTGAAGTAGGTCTGAAAGTCAGATGTCTTCTGTACTTCTGCTTTAATGCAAAATTGTGTATGATCATCTCTCACAGACCTGCTCTCAAATCTTTCCTGCTGATGGGATCTATCACCCTCCCATGGTAACTATTTCAACTGCTTGGCTATACACAGAGCTGGAAAAAAATTCCTAATATACTATAAATCTTTCTTTCGGCAAACTAAACTATTTATTTTCCATCCTAACTTTCACATATATGGAGAATTACTGTTCCCTGTATTAAGATTATTAATGGAAGACAGCTTTCACAATCCTCTCAGTCTTTTGTAAACTTTGCAATACCAAATTTCCTTAAAATACAAAATTTCTCTAAAATTTTTCCTTACAAAGTAGAACCTGGACAGGTTCTACTTGTCCTCAACATTCATAAAACAGTAACTACTCGTTATCAGAGGTCCAACAGTCTCCAACACAATTAAATAACTACCTTCCGAGTTTTAATGGCAATACTTTTGTCAATACAGTCTAGAATGGCATTTTTTTTTATACAACAGTGACTGACATGAAATTTGTGACCTGTTATAACTCACAGATCCTCCAGTACTTCTACCCAGCCGGGCATTTCTTGTTTACTTCTTCTTTTCCTTCTGTGCGTAGTAATTTCCATTGGTTGTTATAAAATTTAACCTTTACTCTTTCTCAATTTTTGAGATTATTTTGAATTTTTACTTTGTTTACACTCTTTCCAGCCTCATGTCATGAGGATATTTTATAAGCATATCACCAATATTTCTGCCCCAAACATTAATATATTTGCTAAATGAAACGTATTTGCAGTTGATATATTCTGCCAGTCTGGTCATAACATATTTGTAACTATCCTCTGAGTATTAATTTTAAGAAGTTGCACAATAATATCAAAGCTACCCACAACTAGAGATTCAATTCCGTGTGTCTTTGGCAATTCCCTCCCTAATTTACACCCTATGATTAAAACTGAGGGCTTGTTCCCAGACCATAAAAATCCAGAATTTACCCCATCACCTCTGTATTGTCAAGATATAACCACATTTCTTCTCTGCCAGCAACTGCCTCATCATTTAGGCGAAGTATGCTGTGGATTTAACTAGGTGTGGGCATGACCAAAGAGCGTTCTCCAGCCCTGTTCTCCTCCCTCTCTCCCATCACAACAGAAACATTCCTGGTGCCTGCCTCAGGCACTGAACCTCTTTTCTTAACCACCTGACACCAAGATAACAAGACTTTAAGTCATTGAAAAGACTTCCATTGAAAATACTTTGGTTTTTACTACCATTATTGTGTTTGCCCATGGTGTAAATCAGGGCCCTGTTGTGCTAGGCCTGTTACAAACACCAACCAAAAAAGACCCAGCCTAAGTGTTTGTTTCTACTCTTTTACCGTTTTCTGCAGGGCCACGCGCTCAGCAGACTCCCGGATTGCTACTTTCCTTGATTTTTTTTCATGATGTTCCTCTTCAGAAGTCGACTTGGCCACCTTGCTGACGCCAACTCCTTCACCTGTGGCAAAAAGGTTCCTCTGGGCAACGTATGCAGCACTTTCTTTAATTCTTTCCTCTTCCGTGTCTGTGATCCCACTGATACTCACTTCTCTGAAAGAATTTTTAAAAAGCAGAATCCCATTGGAAAATGCCGAGAACATATTCCATTTATACTTTCTACCAAATTAGCCAACTACAGTGGCCAACTTTTTTTCGTAACGTATTTCTGCTATTACAGTCTCATATATATTTAAAGAAGAAACATGGAAGGGTGCTGCAGAATGACTGAATATTTCACTGTCTAAAGTCGTGGACATTTTCAGTGCCTCTCTGTATTACTATGCCGTACACATTTTCAGTTTAACCATTATCCTGCTGTGGTTTTTATATCTCCATCACTATAAAGATCACTTTAAGGCATACCCACAGATCTTCAATTATTGACTTAGGTCTGCAGCATTCATAATAACACTACCAAAGGGGTAGGAGATAACTGTAGCTCTGTAACAATGTCCTCATTTGTGATTTATACAAAAACCCATATTACTGTATACCACAAAAAGTTCTCTTCATTCCTAGAAAATTCAATCCTATAATGTTTGTAGGGTGACTGTCCTTCCAAATGCTTTCAGGAAGGTGATTAAGGATTTTCTTGAAGCATCTTCTTCTGGCTTTCCACAGAGGCGAGATGCAAAAGACAGTTACTCTCAGTGGGTCCAATCCTGTTTCCATATGCACATGTGGATGTACCATTGCAGCCAGATTGTTTTAGCACTGTCAGGAAGTTATAGCTGCTACAGTAGTGCATATAAAATGAGAGTTCCTTGACTTAAGGAGAAGCATTAATACCCTCCTGATGAGTTTAGTTACTTCAGGGTAATATTAGATGGCACAATGAAAAGAGGTTCTGTTTAAGTTCTCATTAAGGACATCATGCAAGCATTATGGACAAAGCAGCCTCTCTTTATTTCCAGAATACACTCAATCAAGCACAGCCTCACTATTTTATCATAAAACACTGACTACTGCTACAAAGCAAAAATATCTGGAAGAATTATTTTTTCTGTTTTCTTTAAGATTGCTAATATTATGCATTTTATAGCACATCTCAGCACTGAAGAAAATTTGGATTCAAGCCCATACTTAACTGTCCAGCCCCTTATCTTTGGGCTATGAACTCAGTTTGGTGAGATGCAAGACAGCCAAGTGTAGAAAGTGCTGTAAACTTATTTATGCATAAAAACTGCTCAAAAGACTAAAAAACGTACTTAACAGCATAGAGCTTTGACCTCTCTCATGTGTTCAAACTCTACCTTGAACTTTCTGTGTTTCAGGCTGCTTTAATGGGGTGATCCTTAAAAGTATTAGCGGGATGATTGATCCCCTTCACTTAGGCACATCAGCTCCCCGACAAATATCATCTGAAGCTACAGAGATATGGCACAGATTTCTAAAGACAATGTTGAAAACTCAGTTTAATGAATATGAATTTAGCTATCTACATTCAGTTTAAATGAATCAGTGGTGTTTTGCTGCAAAGGCAAGCTGACATTATTTCCTCCTTAATTACAGAAGTTAAGATCTCAGCAACTTCACAGTATGGACCCGCTCCTCAAGGCATAAAGCGTCTTCTGGGAGCTTATGAATATCCTCAGACTAATCTAGGACTCAGCCTAGTCATCTGCAGTAGTGGTCCCCAGATGATTTTGATCAACAGTATTAAATATTTAGATTTGTTAATAATTTCTTCCTGTTATAATCTGCCCAGATCAAAGAGAAACATGTTCCCTGAAATGATGAATGCATCAGAAACAGCATGCAGTACCATTTGAGAATTGATTCTGCAGTCATGTCTCAGGGGTTTCAATAGAAAACATTTTTCAAACAGAAACAACAGGATCAAACCCCAAATGGCACACACAAAATATTATTTAAAGGGTTGACTGCCATCTGCAGTCCTTTGGCATGGGCTTATTAGTGGTTGCAAATAGTTCCACGAGCCACATCCAGTATCTTTAGCACCTATGGCACTAAATCAAGCAGTATTTTATTGTCTAGAATATTGACTGTCTGTCATTAATTTTATCTTGCAAGGATTAGGCTAGGTGTTTAAGGGGAAGAGTTGTGAAGTGAATAACCTGAGCTTTTTTACAGCAGAACCTGAGGGCTCTGAAGTTGAACCAAATAATGGAAATGGTGACACGGTGCTGAAGGTCGTCCAGCAGCATAGGCAATAGCTCTGATGAACCCACAGAGAGCTGACCTTTATAAATAGCTATTCCTTGTAAAAGCTATCTGCCCATGGGAAACAGCACATCAGTTTCACAGGGGAATTTGGGAATGACACATTACATGCACATGCTTCAATGGGCTTCAGCTGTTATCTTTCAAACAAAAATAAATATCTGACAGGAATGTGGCATGTAACTTCTGCAGTCTTGGCATGCAGTCATGAACACGATGCCAACAGAAAAACAGCCTAAAACAGATACCCCAACCATTTCATGCCATGTTGAGTTGGGCACCCTAATAATCATCATATGTCCTTTTTATATTCTTTAACTAACTGAAAATAAAAATTATTTGGGTCATTTCAGTGGTACAAAAGCACCCACAACTTCCTGAGGTGCCATGTGCAAAAAGTAAGATTGATATCATTAACAGTAAGAAGCAGAATAGTAACAACGATGTAAGAATCCAACAGTATCTTTTAATGTAGGATCCCAAAGTATTGCTCAGACACAAACAAATGAAGCTACGCACCCTTGCACTGAGTTAGATATTACAGTATTCATTTTACAAAAAAAGAAAATTAAAAAAAAAGATGAATTATTGAGATTGGTAAAGATGGTAACACAGTGTGTTAAGATCACGGGGGTTTATAAAAAAGCTAAGATCATCATCCAGGAGTACTAGCCACCAGTCATGATTTTCAGCTATTGACCAACACTATACATTTTATTTTTGTAGACGTAGGCACAATGAAAAGGGAGGATATTTGTGTTTCAGGGCATGGGAGACCAAAGATGGTAAACTGCAAATCTACTGCTACGTAAGCAGAAACACTGGGTGAAGTGCAAAGGTAGTGAGAAGCCTTGAAAATGTGTTACTGCAAGTTTCATGTAAGAAGTATTTATGTATTTCTGTCACAGAAGATATAGCTGAAGCTCTGAAGAAATGGTTTAAAAATGCAACAGGGTGTGCTTCTGAATGTTGGTTGGATCAAAGAGCAGTGAATCTATCACAGAAATGTATAAGGGGTGAGAAAAAAAATACTCCAGGATAGTGGGAGGGAATTCATAAAACTCAAAAGTGCTGGTCTCAGCACAAAAACATCACAAACGCTCAAAAGGCCAAAGCAATAACATCTCCCACCGACAAGATGGAATTCAGTTTCACATGAAAGCACAAGTTTGGACGTCAAGCAGAAGTGATGCTGGGTGTTGATTAAGCAGTAGACAGGAAAGCACTGGCTCCCAGAAACAGCTTGGAACTGTCCCATGAAAAAAGCCATATTGTAGAAGAGAGACCATTTGAAGGAAGGTTTCTGCTCTACTGCAGGTGGGCAAGAAATTTTTCTCCTGCCCTCCAATCAGGAACCAGTTTTCCATGGCACATCCTGGTATGTATTAATCTGAGCAAATGACTGTGCTCAAACTGTTGGAGACTCCTAATAAAATCCATGTGCCATTCCCCAAAAAGGGCAGGTGAGCCTCCTTGCTCCTGTTGGTCCTGGCTTCCACATAAAGTTCACATTCAGCTTTACTGAGGACACTGCTGCAGTAAGACGCATTACATCAATAGTAACCATGCAATAAATACCACCAACACGTGAGATCTGTGTGAATCATTATGATGATTTGAGAAAGTATTTGGTTTCATGCCAGGCTTTCCCTGGGACAGGACAAAACATTAGCACATCATTTCATTGCTTCTATGTTTAATGCTTGGTGCGAGACACTGAATTACAGAACAAGTCTTCAAACCAAAAGAATAAGATAAATAATGTGGACAACATGTTTGTCTGGTTCCCAGTAAACAGGGTTATAATTATATCTTGATTTCGTAGAAAATGGCCCTGGTGACATGTTCAAAACAAAGTCCAGACACCTAGGTTCATTTGTTCTGGCTCTGGATGCTCAATGTCTGATTTTCTCCCAGTCAGTTTACTTCTCTTTGTCTTTTTATCACTCATGTGAAATGCAAACAAACACCTTGAGATCCATGAGTGTAAAAAATTATTAACAGATTTGTTATTTTATAATTTGCTAATACAATGTTAGAAATAAGATACCAAACAAAAGCAAAATGAACATACCGTCCTGTGAATATAGGCACTGAGTAGTCTGTGGCTACGTTCTCTTTGTCCTCAGATATCAAATTCTGTTTTGCTCTCTTTGCTTTGGGACTTATCTTATAGGATTGATCTTCAATCATTAAACTGGAATCTTTCAGTCTGAAATAAAAATAGTATCATTAAATTAAAAAAAAAAGCAATTAAGAAACACTCCAAAATAAGATTAAGGTACTAAAAATTTTTGATGTCTTTTGCTTGATAAGCAAGAAAATATAATTTTTAATAGCCATGGCTTCAGAGTTATTAAACACATAACTAAATGCACTTTTGACAAACTCATCATCCCAAATATAACACTGTTCCCCCTTGATATTAAATCTAAACAGAGAAAATAAACAATACACCTGATAGCAATGCACACTTAATAGCTTCTTGGTTTGGGACTCGGAGATTTTGTATACTCAGTTTTGGTAGATCCTGGAGTCACAGAGACCGATGAGTAATTCTGAAGATCGTATCTTAACTCATAACCTCTACTTTTCCAGAATTTACAGCCCTGAAATCCTGGTCCCCAACCAAAATGTTGGTGTGCAAATATATTCAAAGTAATAATGCATTTAAGTCTCTCTACGGAAATTGTAGGGCAGCGTACTGCTCAGTAACCAGTGCTGCCATTCCAACTGCTCTCCTACACCATCCCGATCCATCCACAGCAGAGAGCTGAGTGAAGTAGCACCATTTAACACAGCACAGATAAACGGAGAATGAGTGGAAAGAAAGAAGAGCAAACCAAAGGGAAGGTTTCCCCTGCCCACCAGCCTGGGAGGGATTCTGAAGAGCATGAAGCATATTTAAGGCAGTCATTTTGGGTTGATTTTTAACGTGGTTACAAATTGTGCTAACAAAGCGCCAAATACCTCTGTCCTCCTTTCCCACTGCAACACATCTCTAACTCCCAGATCTATGGAATAACCTAATTAGCTGTCAGCCTTTTATGAGTCCCCAAATTGTCTATTCATCTCTGTCTCAACATTGCCAAGGGAAATCATGTATGAGTCTGCTTCTGGTCTGGAGGTTTGTCTATGCAGCATAAGCTTACTGCTTACATGTGTAGATACAGGGGCAGAACTAAGGCACGCGGTTTCTCAGCAAGGCTCGTTAGCCCAGACATGTAGCACTAACATGGCTAACCTGCTTCCCATACCCTGGGTAGCTTACGCTGGCGTCTCTACACAGCATGCTGGACGCATATAACCAACGCTCATGCCAGCACTGGGCCCCTGAGAATGTTACGCATGTATAATGTAACACAAATACGTACTTGGGCTAATGCTCTCCTTAGGCTGCAGCCCTGCAAAAGTACCACGCTCCAGAGATGCCACCAACACAAGTCATGCCAGGAAGAGGGCAAAAATATATTCCAAAATATATGTTAATAATCTATGCCCATCCCTTTGCTCAGACTGAGATCTCTCCCTACCCCATCCCCTGTTAAATCGGTCTCCCATTCTCTAGCTATCTTAATGGCTTTCTTACAGTCAACTCTTCTCCTTCTCCATCTAGTTCCTTGCCTGAACTTCACATCCCCTCCCACATCTGCTTTCCAGCCCTCATCTCTTTGCTCTGCCGCTCCCAGCATCACCAGTAAGAGTTTCCCTTCCTTCTTGCTTAGTCCCCTTCTCACCAGATTCAACTGCATTAAGCTTGCCCAGCACCGCAGCAATGCAGCCCTCTCCTCTGGGCTCCCTGGGTGCCCATTTTGTAGCCACCATCACCATACCTACAGCACCACAGCCAAGAAATGCTGGGTACAGGGAGTAAAAACAAACTGGTACCAGTTCTCCTTCCTTCCTCCTCCCCCTCTATCCTGGTTTCCATGCAAAAAAACCCCACAGACAGAGAGGAGCTGTGGCACACACCACAGGACTGGGGCTAAGGGTCTACCACGGCAGGCACCACTGGGTCAGCCAAGGCACAGACCAAGTCTACAGGAGAGAGAGGCTCTCTGCTCCGGGTCTGATGCCAGCCACTGCCCAAGGCAGCCAGGCAGGGAGTCCAAGAGAGGTGGATCCAGCTTTAGGGACAGAAATCCCAGTAGAAAATACTTGGAAACAGCCCAGGCGGAGTAAAATAAAAGGGAAGAGATGGAGTGAAGCAGGGTGCGCAATGGCCTTGCTCCTGGGTTGGGCAGCGGTGTGCTGCAATCACTACGGTCAACCGCGACTGCATTGGGAGAACTCATTGCCAAATAAATGTTGAGAAACATCAAAGGCAAAGTATTTTAACTATTTTTTTCAGAAATTAACTATAGGCTGTAAGGAGCCACAGTTCTTTACTTAGCAGGTGACTTTTATTTCTATCCTATTTTAAAGTGGGACAAACCTGGAATTTTGACCCTGACTGACACCGGATTTCCTAGGGGCTTTAGGCTAAACCCTTTAGGAGGCCTCTTGATTCCTGATTGTTTCTAGATTGAGAAGGATCACAGTATCATTTGAACTTCAGTTTAAATGTCAAGAAGTTTCTATTTTCATAAAAGTAGATGAAATATGGTGAAAATTTCAGCTCAGGTACTTTCACAACTGTTAAATCCAGACTTGCTCTTTGTTCCTAAAGAAGAATTTGGCTGTTGTGGCAGTTTAGTTTTCAATTAAGGTCCAGATTACACACTCATGTAAGGAATTAATGGTGAGCAGGCACAGCAGTTCCCATCACTCTCTGCTAGGCCTTGTGTTGATGTTTTTCCTACATGTGGGGGTTTTGTCCTATCTTTCACTTTATAACTCCCCAAAATTTTAAAAGGAAAGAATAAATTGCTATAGGTTCTGTTTGCTTGATGTTTGGTTTTTTCAATCAAATACTCCAGGTGTTTCAAGTTGAGTATTGCACTTTCATTTTTTCTGCCTGCCACAGCAGGCTTTGTGAAAATATCCCGCAAACCTCTGAGATTAATGCCAGAGATCTCCATCACAATGGAGCCTGAGAAACAGGGACGGAACTGGGACGTGTATAAAGGTATGATGACTAAGATAAAAACACAGCTGATTCCCACTCTCTTCTGAGTTTTCTAAACCACATGTCTCTTGATTGAGGCACCTTTCACTGCAGCCACCTGATTATTTTCTGGATTACTGCTCATGGATCCTTCATGTTATTGCATCCTTTGGTTGGCACTTGTGAGTATGTGCTCAGGACCAGAAAAGCATGTTTCTAGATGCCTTTCCCCTCTCTTCTTTTTTTCTCTGGAAGGGGCAGCTGCAACGAGAGTTGTTGTGTTGTCTTCTAAGAGCAAGGGTTGGTTTCCAATACTTCGTAGTGGTACAGAAGAGGGAGCATGCAGATATCAATGTGAGCATTCAGCACACAGATGGTAATTGTGAGCTGAATAACGGATCTGTGTGGATCCTGTAATTGTCTGCTGTTCTCCAATTGCTAACATGACACTCCGACCAACTTACTTCAGTCGCTTGCTCTTTTGAAAACTTGACCTGGGCCAAGCAGGGCCCCAGTGAGAAGTGCTTCATTTAATAATGCCAATGGTGCTTTTACACCAGTTTCCTCTTCCAACAATGGTTAAAAGCAGGTAAAAAGAAAGCTTCTGTAGAGAAATACTTCTCCCAATAAATCCTTCTGGTTTCAAGCCAATGCCTAGGTACATCCTGAGCCAGAGGTTGCATCCTGGCTGTAGCAGCAAGTTTACAATTTATATATGACAATGGCACTTTCTTTTGAACCGGTTTTAATCTGCAACTTTATAATCTCTTTTGTGGTTACCTGACACTCTGTGTGAGAAACAGTGAAAAATTCTTCCTTGTTCACTCTCTGCACATCTTTCATTGTTTTATGCATTAACATTACATGCCCACATCTGCCTCCTTCCCAAGGGAAGAGCCCCAGTCTCTTACCTTCTCTAGGCAGAAGGTATTCCACTCCTCCTTCTACCCTCCTTGCTGATATCTGACCCGTTTCTAGTTTCAGACTGTACTTTTTGAGATGAGATCGTCAGGACTGCACCCAGTGTTTCAGCTATGAGCATACCTTGGATTAACACACTGACACAATATGCTTTCTGTTTTATTTTCACTCTCCCTCACAGCTGTTCCAAAATTTCTAACTGCTTCATGACCACATCAGAGCATCCAGATACTGTTTTCAGAGAGGTATTCAGAGCAACGCCAAAATCTTTTTTTTTTTTTTTTAAGAATTGCACTGCATAGACCAAGAGCTGAGATGAGTAAGTTTTAAGCAGTAGAAAATGTTTCTCTTTTCCAAATCCTCATGGAGTTTGCTTTTGTTCAGTCAGAGCTACATGGAAGCTAGTAGAAACGCATATTCAAATGGAGATCTTTGCATGGGAAAAGAAATTGGTCACTACTTCCATCATGATACTTATTTCCCTGTTTTCCTTTTCTGTTGTTCCTATTTCTTCCTGTGCAACACAAAAACCAGACCCTGCCTACAATCATTATTTAGGTAGCCCAAAGGAGGCCTCTGCTTTCTTGAACCAGATTCTAAGATCTTGCCCTTTATTTTAAAATGCTCCAACCTTTTACCTGATATGTGGAACAGGATCTCCCCAGAGGGGAAGGAGCAGGGTATCAGTGCTCTCTAGTTTCACAGGGAGGAACAGTACCATGACCTTTTAACAGCTTTCAGCCTCATTTGATATGCCCAGCTAGCGTATGTATGTTTTTTTCCAGGTCAGATACTATCTGTTCTGCCTTATCAAGGTTGGCGACCCAAGCTTAGTGTCGTCATTTTTCCTCAGTTTCTCAGTAGAATCCCTGAATTGGAAGTTGGGTGACTGTAAATACTAAAGGCACAGGTATTGTTCTGCAGAGATGTAAAAGCTTTTCCCTCTAGATCAACAAGGGAACTAAAATACAACAACACTGTGCAGGACATGGACAACCTCCCAACCAGAGGTTTTATTTTGATATTCTACTCTCAGATATAAATATAATTCAATATGTTGGCATCACCCTTGTTTCTGTGCCTGAGGGGACAGGTCTTCCACCTTGCAACAAAGAGACCACCCCCGCCCAGTGGATATAGAAATGTGTCCTATGGACTGCAACATCCTATTCCTTAGATAATCCACCCCCGCATGAAAAGGCACCTGTAAGCTCATTTACACCTCTAGAAAATCAAGTATCTTGTCCTTAGCATGCTTTTGTTACATGTCTCTCTCACTTTACTCCAACAGCAGACAGGGATGCATTTGGGATACACAATAGCTGTACCAGCTGTACCTGCTGGAGGAGCTCCATTAGACAAGACGCATCTTCCAGGCTCTCTTTCCAGCAGCTGCTTCTTTCCTAATATGCAATGTTTGAATTTATTCACCGTAAAGAGGAGAGAGTGGATTGGCAAACCCAGTTACAGGAGAGAAAAGAAAAATAAAAAAAGAATTTTCACAAGACAGCTCTTTAAAGCCAGCCTCTGAAGATGAGAAGTGCTCTCCGGTGACTATATTCATTTAAAGTCGCTGACAGATTTGTCACAGGCCCAGGCAATATTGCTGGCAATAATCATGCTGTTCCCTAACACAGCTTCCACAACATTTTTTTTTTTTTAAAGGGTAATTGTTTCCACATAGCAGGTCTCATTAAAACAATTTCCATGCCTGGCTATGATGTTCGGACGCCACCTCTTTAACCCTCACCTATAATAAACCGACAGATGAGCAGTGCCAGTAGGGATCTCAAGATCACAGTCTTCTCATGTTTCTTAAAGTGTGTTATTTACTCAGCCCTGTCCTGATCCTGGCTACAATATTGCTCAGAACAGAATTCACTCTTACTGTCTGGCAGCCTCATGAAGTACAAGCTAGTGTTGCAACTCTCCTCTGTTTGCTTGGTTCACCTGAATTATGCCATGTCTTCTTTGCTATTTCTTCTGACCTACAAAATATATGCAAATGCCTGAATCACAGCAATAACTTGTGTTTTCTCTCTAATCAAGTCTCTGGCCCATTTGGTGGCTGATAACCAGCGTGTGACATAATCTGATTCTGCTGGCCAGGAAAATAACACATGGAAAAGCAGTGAAAGTTTGTGTAAAGGCAAATCATAGAATCATAGAATGACTGATCTTCCAAAAAAAAGAGGTAAGTAGGTTTAATCCAGCAGTCTCAACAGCTTCTCAGAAGCACATGAAGGATGGAGCGGTGCCATGGGAAGAAGGTTCTCCTTGTTACAGGAGCCAACCTGCCCACATTGGCAGCCCCCAAGGATGGGACAGGGAAGAGAATGAATGGCCACAGCTTTTGGGAGAGAGCTGCCACCCCTTGTCTGTACAGACCCTGCCCAGTCCTCGGGGACAGCAGCACACCCTGCCCCTCCTGGCTCTGGGGTGGCCAAAGAAGCAGCAGTTGACTAGAGGTGTCCCCATGAGCTGGTAGAGAGGGCTGGGTGGGAAGTGGCAACCTTTACACCGGGAGGCTCTCTTTCTTTTAGGAGCCCAGGGTTTTGTAGCTTTGGCAAACTGTAACCAACAAAACTGCAAGCTTCCGTATTTGCTCTTGGTTTTGCCAGTTTTCATTTCTCTCCTTTTACTTCTTCAAGCTGTCATGGTGTGAAGAAGACTTGAAATACAGGGAAGGGACAGCCCACTTGCAAAGACAACCCGTTTTGTCCTCATGAAAAGCAAGCTGCATCTCCTTCAAGCAGTCTATGTCCATGCTCTGGGCAAGTTTTCCACTCGAGCGAGGCTTCAATGTCAGAGGATTGGGTTCCGTTCAAGGTCTTGCAGGTTACCTAGTCCCTAGTCCTTCTCCACTGTTTTCCCATGATAAATTCCTCACATAGCACTAACTGCATGTCAACACTGTTGCTTTACAAACACTCTCTTCTGTAAGGTGGCTACAAAAAAGGATGAGACTTACATTTGCAAGTATAATAAAGTTTAGCAGAAGCTACTTTAGATAAAAATAAGGAGTTACCTGAATAAAAGATTTGAATAGTATACTTCTCCTGTTGGGCTTAATGGGATTTATCCAGGAAACTATATCCATTACACAGAAATGTATATTCGATGTTAAAACCCAGTGATATACAATAATCAACTGTTAGCTGAAGAATTTTATCTGGATTTGGATTCGTGTGTCCATTCAGGTGTCAAGCAACCACCACTGTTGTAGGTCATTTAGATGCAGCATTTCCATTCAGGGTCCCTTCTAGTTTTTGAAAACTGGAAGTGTTTGAAGACTGTTTTTCTTTTTTTTCTTTTCTTTTTTTTTTTTTGCTACACCATTCCTTTCATAAGGATGAAATCAGAAATTCTCTGATTTGCCCAACTTATTTTAGTAACACTTTTTGTCTCCACATTATCCTTTGAATTGTTTTGGGCTACCTGGGGAAGACACTACAAACTTGGAAAGAATTTAAATTTGCACTGCATTTAATCATACAGTTGCATTATTTGTTCTATTTTACTTCTTGCAAATTACAGCAAAATGGGCTGCAAAAAACTATTAAATACCAATATAGAGGCCATATTAACCATAAAATTAGGTTAAATATTGAGATTATCATACAGAACCGTATTCTCTCATGTATTAGCTAAGCTTTGTGCAGGACATTTAAATCGTGTAGCCCTAATCTTTTGAATCCTAGTCTTACATAGCAGCACTGAGTTTCTCAGACCTCCAACACAGGGACAGGATCACAGAAGAAAAAAAAAAGACGTTACAGCTGAGACATTCTTATCTCTGATTACCAGGATATTATATCAATCTGTTGGCAACCCTTGTACTACAGAGTAGCTTAGAAGTATCACCAAATACACTATTCTAAAACAAAAGCTCTTAGCTCAAACAAACCTCAGGAAATGGAGATGTTTCAAGTTCTCTCCCAATTTAGCAATTCCATTTCCTTTAACATTATTTTAGAGTTCTTCTTGGTGAGGTTATACAGGATTCAGAAGAAACTCATCTGACAAACCAAAGTCACTGAAGTGTTTGTAACTGGCACTCAGAAGCAGGGATTTTTTACAATCATTTTTTGCAACTTCAAGTAATGTTCCCATTTCTTATGGGAATGTTTTCTATGAGAAGAAGGAGACTTTGGATTAGGGTTCAGCAACAGGCACAGCTGCATCACTGCAGAAACTGGAATATCTTCCCCTACCCAACTCTCTCTGGAAACATAAACTTCAGTCCTAGCATCTCCAGTTTGCTTCCCTTCTTCAGCAGATTATAAATGAAATTCTTGCTCCTCCACTCAGTGGTTAATTATTTGCACAAGAGAAATTGTTTAAACAAAAAAGACTGGATATTGCCCAGCCCAAGACAGTCAAGCAGTTCTCATTCATCTGGGCTGTAGCAGCCTGAGGTTCAAATTCCTGAACAGATCCTGTCAAATGGAGAATTGACTCTAAACTTCCTGAAGGCCAAGTGAAGGTCGGAATCACAAGGTACAGTTTACTATGGTACAGGTAGTCTTTCCCTTAGTGGTTTTGACCAAAATTCCATCTTTATCTACAATCCCTGGAGGATATTCAGTTTTCAAAATTTAAATTTTCTGATGGAGAAGTCTTGATCAGTTCTAATAACACTCTAAATTTTATATTAATATAACAGCGAGCAGATGTTTTGGCCTATAATTTGTTGATCAGTTCCTCTATTGCTAACAGCTGCTCTAATCTTACTTTAATACTCCCCTAATTTCTGTAAATCTCTGAGGTACATACAAATAATGTGAGGCTATAGTATGTAAAATATTCTGCTAATGTAATTGCTTAAGCAATATTTATTATCTTAATTAAACAAAAAACATGGGACCTAAGCATAGCTGCTCTTCAAGTGCAAGATAAACAATTCAGGGTCTTCCTACTTCAGAAATAGTATGCCTCAACCAATTCACGGTGTGAAAATTTCAATCACGTTTAGGTGATTTGAAAATTTCAATCACCTTTAGGCCAAAGGAGAATTGTTTAATGATATATAGACATGTCAGCTCCAACTTGTGTGCACAGCCCTAAGTTCTTTTACTGCTCCAACCTGGCCAGGTATGAACCAGTCTCAAACCAAAAGTATTAAATTCAGCTGCACTAATATGGCTAAACAGCTTGGAAGGAGAGGTGGCTCATGCTTAACCAATTTGGAGCATGAATATGTCATCATTCAACCACATCAGCATTGCCAAGGCTCTTCTTATGCCAATCCAACCATCACACATGAATTAGTCCAACAAACTGAGCTGGCCATAGTCCTTCCCATTGCCAAAGCCAAAGGAAAACACCGAGCCTGGAAAATACGTTAATACCAAGTTACAGAGCTGATTTCTGTGGAAGAGGAGGAGAGTTTTGCCATTGATTTCAAAGGGAGGTGTTTGGACTTTTTTTTTTTTTTTTTGGAATATCATTTCAAAGACAGATTTGCTTACCCAAGACTGTAGGCTTCGGCTCCCAGCCTGTAGGCTGCAGCCAGCTTGTTGATTGATTCTGATCCATGACTATAGGCAGCTGAGCTCTTGCTGAGGGATTCAGAGTCAAGACTGTAGGCAGCAGATCTCTTACTTTGTGCAGCAGAGTGATCATAGGCTGTAGATCCATAGCTGTAGGCTGCCGACTCAAGGTCATAGGCTGAAGAGCCATGACTGTATGCTGCTGAAGAGTCGAGGCTGAAGTTTGCTGCAGATGCATGGCGATAGGCTGCAGAGCCCCTAGCGTAAGCTGTAGATCCTTGGGCATAGACAGCAGATTTGCTCTTTGTTTCCTTTTGGTACTGGCTTATAGTGGACTGCAGTGCTTTATGGCGGTACGCACGGTCATAGTGCTCATGGTGTCTTTGGTAGAAAGGTAAAGACATCATGGATTTCTTCTAATTTTGTTTTTCACTACACGTTTCTGAATGTAAATAAACAGGATTGTCTGAAAAAGAACAGATCAAACATAAAGGCTATTGTCAAAGAAACTTCTGAGTTAGCATACGAATGATACACAACTTAATACAAACTAACACAGAACTTAAAACTTCAAAAATCAAATGTAATGTATTTAGGATTATCTTTTAATGATATGTTTTAGACTTTAAGTTAGGGTCATATTTAAGTTTCAAGACACTCGTCATTCATCATGACCAGAAAACTTTGCATTATTGTGTCCGTTCATCTGTAGTTGGTCTCCCTGTCACTGCAAACTATTCAAGTTTTACATACTCAACTTCTCCATTCATTACTGCAAACTAATGAAATTTTATGTGCTCAGCTTCTTCAGAGACAGTGTAAATACTTTTGTTAAATTACAAAAGAGAGAATTTAATAATAAATTATTTAAAAAGACATGAGCAATTCCAACACGGCTATATAAGCTGAAATGAAAATATATGAATATTTCATTCATTTCTGTAATCCGATTTTCAGATTCAATTTAATGCTCCTTTTAATATTTTAAAAGTGAATTAAAAACATTAAGATTGAGAAGGATGTAACTTTCTCTGTAAACATGCATTACCTTGATTATTTTGTGTGTGATACCAGAGATACATTTTAAATGGCTTATCATACTTTTACAGTTTAATCAGAGGTGCAGTCTGTATGGAATGAGTAAAATAATATCATGCTTCTCAATCCAAATTACTCTTTTTTTTAACCTACAATGTCATGTTCAAGATCACCACGAAATTTCCTCCAGATAATAGCCCCACCTAAGTTTTACTTTGCACAGTAATCAGTAGATTGTCTTGCAGTCACTCGTAGTAGGAAATTTGATTAAGTGAGACTCTCAAAATGGGATGAGGGTTGAGTGAAGAAAGGACTTCCCCTATTGGTTTTTTTTAAGCTGGCAATTCAGTCTTTATTTTGTTATTATTTCGCTCTTGTTAAAACTGACTTTTTCTTCTTTGACAAGAAAGCTTGCCTCTACTAATCCCTATGATAATTATTACTGGTGATCAGGCTTACAACATGGCTAGGATTGTTCCTGAAAAGGTACATGATTATGACTAGAAATAAGCTAACATTGGGGAAATGTTTAGAAAAATTTAAAGAAGATCCAAAAAACAATGGTGAGAGATGTTTGTTATTGTGGTTTTTTAATATCAATCACAACAATAGAAGACTTGGTCTACTTCTGGTTTCGTTGATGTTAGTGAACAATGATCTGATGTTTTGACATAAAATACAGAGCTGGAGTGTAATCACTATTTCATGAAAATCAAGATTTTTTTCCCCATGTTTTTATGCTTCCTAGATTTCATTCCGTGGCTTTTTCTTAAGTATTTGGTTCTGATAGCGAGTCAACAAATTGCAAACTATTCTCTTTGGTAACTATTCAAGTACTCACTCCAACTAAGACAGATTATGAAAAAAACAAAAATCAATGTTTTAACTTTCTTATACTCCAGGGCTCTCTCAAGGGAACTGCTCTTTGGGTGATAACAGAACAGATTGCTTGTTTGCAGAAAGCCGACAAGTAAGAAAGTCATTCAGAAGTCTTTAAGTATGTAAAAGAAATTGCTGATATCCTGACCACAGTGAAACTGTGACTTCAAGGACACCAGTTTATACATTTATTTTATTTTTGTCTGAGGAAGGGGGAGGAATTGGTAAGACTGTTAGCCCATTGTTCTCTATGGCAAAAAATGATATTCCTTCTTAATTCCCTGATTTCTCCTACTTGTTTCATGTAAGTCTCAAGAACGCAATTATTCTGTCTAGTATCCTTGTTTCTAATACCTATCACAAGTTTGTGTCGTTATTTATTTCACTTTGTTAGCTTCCAGCAGTATCTGGTTCCTCTTAATTTTCCTAGTTTCAGAAGAATTCTTCTCCATTTTTCTTCATTGCTTTCTCTCCCTGTTCCACAGAGCTAGGTTTAAGGTTTGCAAGCCATTGTGGTTTCTGCTGAGCAAAGATAAGGCGTACAGATGAGTATTGTCTTGCACACCAAAAGGGAAAGAACATGAGAACATCCTGTTTTCCTTCTATCGAGTACTACAGTTGTCTCCCTTCATCTTCACCAGCTTTATGTGCAGCGTTGGCTGGCTTCATCATGGATGCACCACAGCTATTCAGTCCTGTTGCTTAGGGATTCCCACAGCCTTCTAGGCTTCAAAGTAAGGAAGGTGATCCAAAAGTATAAAGCACTGCATGTGTCACCCATTAAGGAGAAGTTAAATGAGGCATTTCATTTACATCTCATCACAGCAAAAGAATAAGCAGCAGACTTTAAGTGAGCATGTTTAAAATGTATAAAAGTAATCTTTTTTCTTCCAAATATAGAAGGTCTGGACCTCACTGTCCTCAGGAGTGAGAGCAGGAGTCTATGATAGGAGTAAGAACTAAGGCAATAAGGCAGGAGCTGAGCACCAAGTCAGCGCTCTCAGTTCAAATCAAAGGCCAACTCTGACTCACATCATATAAGAGGAAACTCCTCTTACAGGTATTTTATCACACTATGAGTTATGTTTTATATTTCCTCTGAAACATCAAGCATTGCCTACAGGTCAGGATCAGTTAGTGACACTAGTCTGATCAGATATAGTAGTGTGACAACATCAGAGATAACAAGAAACTCAGACCCTTGTAAGGTTTTTGCTCCTATTTGGAGCACTGTCTGGTTATCAAATTGACTCCCATCTCTTAAGTTTTATAAAACCACTGCTACCTGTACCTACTTAGTTTGTGCCCACAATCAGCCCCCTTCAGTATGAGGGCAAGACTCCCTCTTCAGATCTGTGTAGCATTTCATCGCTGCAGAGCTGGGCCTAAAAACGTTAGTGGCCATAGTTAGATGAATATGCAGGTTTTGGAGCTATGTCTTAGCAGCTGCTGAATTGAATTTTCAAATTTACTACTGAGGAGACAGGCAGTTTTGTACTTATTCATAGGTTGTAGCCACACATTAAAGAAAGTGATTTTATTGGCATTTCCTCTTGAGCTGCTTACCATTCTGTGTAATTCCTTAAAGATCTACTCCATCAAATAGTGAAATAGATAAAAACCAGAAACTCTTGTAAGGAGGAAAAAAAAAAATCTAACATTTCCTTCCACTCAGTCAATGACATTACGAATCACAAGACATCCTATGCGACTGGAATATATTTAGATTTTTTACACATTCTCTAAGCTCAGTGGAGGTTTCACTACAAATTTTTGCTGTATCTTAATAACCCATGCTTCATTTGAGAGTACTGTGACATTATGCAAGGATAGCTGAGTTGATAATAAGCGAACCCTTGCACTACTTCACTTTATTTCACAGCTGAACCCTTGGATGACTTCAGCTCACGTCCACAAGTCCCTCAAATTACTGCTGAGCTGAGAAGAGTAAAGGGAGCTACTATCAACTCGGCATTACAGATTCAGATTAAAAATAATTGAACACATAAAATCTTCTGTCATAAAGGAACACTTACCACGGCCCAAGTGAATGGCAGCAAATAGAATAGCTCTCAAGCGGATGAATAGCAGAAAAATACAGCAACGAGGAAGCCAGCAAAGAAAGAGGTAGTCAGGACGAGGGGTAAAGGACTGGCCTTCAAGGTCCAGAACAAAAATAATGCCTGCAGTCAGTGGAATGTCAGAGCCCCAGTCCAGACCTTTTATGGCCAGGGGGGTGATAAATATAGCATCGAAGCGGGAGAGAGACAGAGACAGATACCGATACCCTGTGCTATCTCTGTGCAAAGACACGATGACAGCAGCTTCAAACTGAGAGTTCTCCCTTTTCAGTATCATCACTAAATTCCTTATAAAACCAGCATTCCAATTCAAATTTATTTATCGGATTTTTTTCCTTAGTTAAATCAGATTTAAGAGAGAAAAAAATACACCTTTGCCATAGTACAAGAACATGAACAGTATAAGAGTATGAATATTTTATGGGTTCCTTCCTTTGTTTTTTTAATGCCAAGCCATGGTGCATGTAATGTTGATATTTTAGCTTAATGACAGACGGAGGAGATAGCAGCAAAACTCTATAAAGCCATACAATATGTTAGAATTCAATAAAAATGTGTTTTCTTTGTTCTGTGGACAAAGCGTTACTTTTTTATCACCTTATTTAAGATAAAATACTAAATTAAGAATGTGACCCCATGAGGCATTAAACAATGCAGCCCTAAGAACCAACTTTTTGTTTCTAAATGGAAAAGTATTACCTCTAGGGATAATTAAATGGGCTTGTCTTCTTTCATTTTGGTCACAGCATTTTGGCACAGAAATGTACAGTCAGTGTGACTGGATATTACATCGGAACAATTTCCATCATCTGAGGTCTAATATGTGGAATGCACTGTGTGACTTCATTGTAAATACAGATTTTGCTCTACACTGTACATTTAACTTTCAATACAAGTGATTAGTCCACTTTATTTTGTGCATTTGCATTGACAGAAATATTAACCCTCTCAGTTCTCCTGCAACCACTTTTCACTGCACACACCATGCGACACAACTGAGAACTTTCCAGATCCTTCTCCTCCTCTGCTGAGGCCTTCCCCCTTATGGATAGAACCACCAACAGAAGATCTGGATGAGGATGAGCAGGTCACAGGTTTTTCTGTGCAATGGTTTATCAGTATCATGTTCTCCCTCTGCCTTGATTCCACCTGAAATCTCCTCATTCTCCCCACTATCTACTTGTTCCCTGGGGAGCCGCTACCTCCTGCCTGATCCTACACCATGGAGTAAGTTCATATGCCTCTTCATCTCTAGTGCCAGCAGGTGCTCAGCTGCAGTAACGACATGGGCTGTGCTCCTGAGCACAGACAGTATGGCCAGCAAAAAGTTGGGCAGTCACAGAAACTATATCTTGGATCAGGAAACTGGCCAAAAGTCCAACAGACAGGATGAAAAATAAGAACCCTAATATAACCTTCTCTTCACCCAGAATTCTATTCTCAGCAATGGCAGTGCTGCTGAGCTGGAGAATCTGAGCTACAATATATTATATTATAAAATAGAGAAGGTAGGGGCTCAGTGGATGGGCTCCTGGACTCTGTTATAGACTGCTGATCCACTCCTTCCCCGTAGGTTATTTGCACTGACATCTTAAAGTCTTAATGACATGCAAATTGGTTTTTAAAAATTCAGGGAGATGTAGAGAAACAAAACAATTAAACATCTTGTTTCTCTGCTCTCATTGCAATACAATTTGTATAGATCACAGGTGGGATATAAAAATCTAAACAACATTTTCAGTGTTTATTCTGGGTATAATGGCACTACCAATTCCAATGCAGTTTTCAAACTCTGTGCTGGCTCTGTTCACCCAGTAAATAAAATGGAGATAGAGTGTCACAGCAAATAAAATGGAGATAGAGTGTCACAGCAAAATCTTTTGGGTTCTTTTGTGATTTTGGCACTCAAAATTTACATACTTTTATCTGGCTCTAAAATGAGATAATATCCGCAGCTAATTTTAAACCACTTAACTCCTGTTTGAATATCAAAATAAATGTTTCAAACCACTCAGAGCTCTGTAAGTCTCATAATCCCTGCAGCACTGCGGATCCACATGTACTTCGTCACATCGGTCCTGGGAGACAGACTTCTTTGGAAATGTTAGTTCTGTCTTCTGCTAATTAGAATTACATAGTGCCAGAGACCAATTTGTTTTTCTGAGTGGGAAAGCTAGAAGATCAATTTAGAACCTGACACAGTGGAAAAAATAGCTTTCTAGACTGCTTGTCCATTGAATTTTTGAGAGCTACAGCTTCCTGTTGAATTCCATAGCATCTAAGTCTATGTCTTTCACTAGAGTAGAGTTCTAAATAAAAGTAGCAAAACATTTTTTGGAGAACAGAGTTTTTAAGTCTGTGTGTTGTTTTATGGAATTAATTTTCAAACGTAGGTCCAATTTTCTGAATGTATTCCCAAAAAAGACAATTTTCCCCAGAAAAAAACAGATGTGCTACTCTCCATTATACCCTAACTATGAAGCCATCTTCACAACCCACTGAAGACAAGAGAGATCTACGTTCCCTTACCTTCACCCATGAGAAGATCTTAATCTCCAGGTAAAGTTAATCTCTGTTTCTGTTGATTCTCTGCATCACTCTTGGTTCTTGTATTTCACATGGAGTCAGAGTTGTAACAGCAGGGACCAGGAACAGCTTACAGCAGCTTGAGACTCTGGCCTCATACCTGGAAGACCAAATGCAAGATGACTTTCTCCTTGATATGGATAGAAATTACATCCAAAGTTTCCTTTAGCTCTGATCGGGGAGTTTCTCCTCAGTGAAGTGGAGGCTGGGTTGGATGAAGAGGAGGATGTTGCTGTTTCCTCCACTGCCAATCTGTGATTCTAGCCCTCCTGTTGTCACTCTATGTGAAAACAAAGGTTAAACAAGAATGGTATTTCTCAGATTTTATTTTATCATGCAAAAGTAGGGGAAATAAATTAGGTATGAAATGAACCAATGCTGGTGCAAGTTTTTCAGTAGGAGTGCTGAAGGTTACTGCTTGTTTTGCGTTGGGAGGTCCTGGTCCATTTTTATCCCAGTAAGAAACTCACACAGTTTGTAATCAAATTGTAATGTGTTAGTGCTAACACTATAAGAAGAAAATAGTACAGATAATCTTACATCCCCTTATATGCTGGGAACCCCAAGCAGTGTTGCATCAAACAGGGCTCTGACCCACATACAGCACACCACACAGACCCTGTCAGGAGAAGAGGATACCCCATTTCAACCAGTTGAGCTAGCACAGGATTTCCTTACAAGAAAACAACTCATTTCTACTGTCAAACAGAAAGGATGTTCAGAAGAGAACTTCTCACTGCGCTGTCGGATAAGGCAAGGCCACCATACCCAGGTGGTGTGTTTGCTGGTACCGAGTGGGAGCAGCCTGCAGGCTCCTCCGTGCAATTAGCTGGCAAAGTTTACCCTGCAGCCAAGGGAATTGTGCAGCACAGCACAGCCTGAAGGCCACGCTGTACCTGCAGCACAGCCTGGCACAGCTCGGCACAGGTCTGAGGATGCTCAGGTTAACTGCTGTGTGGATCACTGACTCCTCCATGGACAGAGGTCTCCCGTCAGGACAGCTGCTGGACTCCACCTCTGGTCCCAGCTTCCTCACTGCCAACACATCCACAGGAGAGACCAGTCTGCACCCCTGCCTTCTGCCTGCTGACAGGCAATGATGGAAAGTCATTTTTTTCATCAATTTAGCAAAGCCCACCTGTACCTGGTGCTGCTTGAAGTTATCCTTCTGCACCATTGGTGGCCTGCGTACATACACAGTACTCCAGAGGTAGTTTCATTGGAGACCGTTACCCACATACTGTGACACATTTCTGTCTCTGCTGGAAAAAAAACCTCAACTAATAATCTTCAGAATTGCATTGCCCTTTTTCACACATACATTGCATTGGCAGCTTACAGTCACCCTGGCTGATGAGTGTCTACACAGAATGATCACAGAATGGTAGGGTTGGAAGGGACCTCTGGAGACCATCTAGTCCAACCCCCTGCCAGAGCAGGGCCACCTTGAGCAGGTTGCACAGGAACCCATCCAGGTGGGTTTTGAATGTCTCCAGAGACAGAGACTCCACCACCTCCCTGGGCAGCTTGTTCCAGGGCTCTGGCACCCTCAAGGTAAAGAAGTTCCTCCTCATGTTTAGGTGGAACTTCCTATGCTCAAGTTTGTGCCCATTCCCTCTTGCCCTGTTGCTGGGCACCACTGAAAAGATCTCCTTAGTCTCCTGTCACTTCCACCTGAGGCAATCTAGTGACATATTAAACCTTATCACCTTACACTTTATACTACTGAATTTCATCTCTGTTACTCTAAGCCTTACTGCTATATAATATTTTAATCCTTCTTCACAGGGCGGATGCTCCTCAATGTTATGTAGTCAGCAAATTACATTAGCACCTTCCCACTTTTTGACAATAAGATTACCGGCAAAAACATTAAATATTGCTTCCAAGACTGCTCCTTTGCTACTAAAGTCTCTCCTCCAGTTCTTCCCTTCTCAACAAAACCTGGTGTTGCTTGTCTAGCCATTGGGTTAGTGTAGGGCTTGGCTGCCCTATACCTCTTGTGTAAATTCTCCATTTTAACTAAGTTTTCCAGGTGGTAGGATATCAAATCCAGATGGACTCAATCAGTTGCATTTCTATTGTTTGGAAAATGATTTATCATGTTATTTAAAAAAAAAAAATGGGTTACTTGATCTGTTCTTCCTGATTTTGTTCTTGCTCTAGATGGGTTACATGATTTATTCTTACTGAGCACGTTTCATCCAGATTTCCATTTCCCTCACCATCTTTGATGACATTTTCTTCAAAATTTGTTTGAAAGCAAAATTTTTCCAAAAACCTTTCAAGCTATTGACTGTTGGTGCCTAGATCAATTTTTCACTATACAGAAATATTTGCCTTACCATTATTAGTAACATCTGTTCCACAGTGTCTCTCTGGAACTGGAAGTGTCCCATAACAAGTCAGTTGCTGGCAGCATTTATTTTCCTTTGCAACATTTTAAAGGTTTCTTTTCACATTAAAATCTCACCCTGAGAGCCTATAGCAGACCCGTAGAGCTATTCCAACAGAAAATGCTTATCATTTCTTGAAGTGCCTTCGGCACTTACATAGTTTTTCAATCCATTGTATCTCCTGACATTTTAAATTAGATATTGACACAGGCAGTTGTTAATTGTTGTCCCATATCGTCAATCTTTCCTAAACACCACAGATCCTTCAACACCTTTATTCCAATAGTGATGGATAGTTTCTGTTACCCTCATTCTATTTAGTCTTGCACCTTGGAAAGACTGGCCAAAGCACCTTGACACACAACTGCTGAAGGACCAGAGAGATGCTCCAATCACAGATAACCCAAAGCCAGAAAACTTGACTGAGGTAAAATATTTGAGCTCTTGCCATTTAGTTAACACATCTTTTAGAAGTAGATAACATACTTCAAAATATGAGTTAAGTTGTTTGTCCAGGATATTGGCCAAACGGAGGTGCCCAATGCCTGGGGCTGGGTTCTCCAGTGCTCCCTGGCTGCCCTGCTCCTGGCTGGGGCAGTGGGATGGGCCATGGATGCCAGGAGCTGCCCTAATGGACCTTACAGGCAGCTGCCGGGGGCCCCAGGGAGCCCAGACACCTAAACAGTGACTTTGTACTGATTGCCTTCCCCTTTCCTGTTACCAAAAGTCCGTTTAACTGCTCTATTTCATTATAATGAAAAGAAACTGTAGATATCATCTCACACAGATTTAAGCCACTACTGCAATAATATGGAGTAATTGCCTCTGTTATTACAATAATCATTACCACAATCATTCAGGCATAGCTAACACAAATTTACCACCCAGTATGCAATAACAACTTTCTTTTTCCTTATCCTCACATTGATTGATGAAATACTTTTGAACCAAGCAAATTCTTCCATTAAAGGAAAGGAGAGTGGCAGTGTCTTAATAGAAAAAAGAAATGAATGGTTTTATCACACTTGGAAATTATTTCCAATATAATAATTACGCTGAACAAAGTTTCAAGGAAAATTTGCATCAGAAATTTACAAATGTTTTGTTTTGTTCAATACCCCCTGCAGGACAGAGCCATCAAATTTAAAACATCAAAAGCAATTATGAATGAAAACCTCTTTCAGAAGTTGAGGACATAATGCAAAAAAGACCTGGTGAAGACAAAGAGGGGAAAATAGACAAGAGTTTAGTACTTGAAGATGAGATCGAGATATACTCAAGGAAAGAAGGAACTGCGATTAGAAGGATCTGACGAGTGAAGGCATGACTCAGAGATAACTCTGGTGATTATTTGCCCTGTGTGGCTTAGCTTTAAATGAAGTAGCTCAAACATCAACAGCCCCTAAGTTGCAGCAGCAAATGATTTTGAGACAACTGCCAAACCTACTAGGACTTTCAATAAATATTTAGACATTTAATCAAATGATATGAATAGCTTTTTTGCAGTCATTTAAAAAACTTCCTATAGCTGGTGGCTTCAGGCTGCAGTGCAGCCATATTCCATGAGGGCAGCAGCGTATTTGACTTTGAAATGGATCAATTCTGATTTTTATGTGGTGGGCTGGTGCTCTAATGTCTTGATCCATGCTGTAGGACAAATTTCCTGCATTTTTGAGCAAGTTCAATTTTGTAGCCTCAACAAAAGGGACTAGCATCAGCTAAAATAAGATGCTTCAAAGACTGGAGAATGTATGAATTTGCAGGGCAATATCAGTCTAATTTCGATACTAAGTCATTCAGGAAAAAATGCAAAAACCACACAGTGGATAGGTTTGCAATACCTTTTCCCAGAGGATGTTTTGACTTAACATTTATTATTTATAATTTATTTTATGATCTTATAACTCTTAGGAGAAGTTGTGGTGGCTTAACAAAGTCTTTTATTTAAAAAAAAAGAAAGTTTTATAATAGCTGCTTATAGTAAAACTTCAGAATTCAGCATAACATTAGCCCTACAGATGAGAGCTCAGCCTTTACTGACTCACTGAAAATCAGTTTGGATTTGGCTACTTTATAAGCTGTCGAAAGTTGTTGGTTCCCATCTGTCTTTTTCTCACTGTAGCTTGTTCCTGGCTTTCTACCAGAAGCTGTCAATGTCCTGTTAGCACATCCGTGCCTCTTCCTCTGAAATCTCCTTCAGCAGGACACGTCTTCCCCCACAGTCACTGGAAAGGAGCAGAGAACCGCTGCCTTGTTTCTAATGACTGGGATTCACAACCAGCATCTCTATACCCGAAGCAAGGCTCATGACTCGCTGTAAGGTTAAAAAACAGCAGTGGCAAAATGCGAATCCTGATCTATCAAACTAGAAGTTCCATCTAAGCATGAGGAGGAACTTCCTTACCTTGAGGGTGGCAGAGCACTGGAACAGGCTGCCCAGGGAGGTGGTGGAGTCTCCATCTCTGGAGACATTCAAAACCCGCCTGGATGGGTTCCTGTGCAACCTGCTCTAAGGTGGCCCTGCTCTGGCAGGGGGGTTGGACTAGGTGATCTCCAGAGGTCCCTTCCAACCCTATGATTCTGTGATTCTGTGAAACCCATCTCCTCCAAGTCACTTAGCCACACTACGTTTCAGAAGCGGTCCTCCAAAATACTGTATATGCCAGCAGTGAAGAAATAATTACTTCTGTATGCATCATTTATACCTCTTTTCGGTATTCCCACTCTGTAAGCTGCAGCAATGTTGAGTGGTAGATGTCCACCATGTGAGCAACAGAAGTGCCCAAACCCCACTGGCTGCCCTGGCTCCCGAGGAAAAGGGACTGCAGGTTTGTTGCCAGAGAAAGAAATCTCTGTGGCTGCAGGTGGGGGAAGTAAGAGGTGGTACCAAAAGCCACTTATGGGGCAGAGGAGGGCCAAGCAGGGGGTGAGCTTCAGCTTTTAAAATATCCTCCCCTGCCTAAACAAGCAACTTGCTTAAAAAGCAGAACATCTTTTCTTTTTTCATGATAATATCACAGAGTCAATAGCTTTAAAATATAGATTTAACTAGCTAAATCCCATATCAGTGATGGTGTAGCTCTGGCAACACAAAGCTCAGCACAAGACCTTTTCACCTGCTGTTTACTGAGCTAATCAGTTTGGGAGGAGTTTTTCAGTCAGTCCTGATCTCGGCACTGCTGCAGGTGTAGAGCTAGCTGAAATGAACCAGCTAGCTTAAAGTTCTCTCAGATATACCTCTAGGTGATGGCTTTTTGGAAATAACATTATTTTTTCAGCTCAAGAGTTTGAGGTCATCAAGATTCTGTTAAAACCCAGGTGACGTTATACGATGAGGCATATCACAACTGCTTATAATGAAAAAGCCCTGCCTCCTAATGAAAACAAGAGAAAAGAAAATTACTCACCTAGCACAGGAGTGCTACTAAGTCAAGGCTGTGCTTATGCCGCCTTAGTGCTGTCCCCGTGTCTCATTACGCGTTTGTACTTTCTACCACTTCTCCCAGTTCGCAGCACATCACATCCCTTGGATGTGGACACACGTTCATGGTCTGCTCCCTCGCTCCTCTTCTTGTGCTATTCTTAAAACCCCTACCCTTGTTTACTTTTCACCTCCAGATTTTCACTTCGAAACACCGCTCCTGCTTGCTGATGTTGCTCATCAGGATTTGAGACAAAATGGTAAACCACGATATTTGCCATGGCTTACTAGGTCTCTGAAATATATATAGAAATTTACCACTCTACATACTGTCAAAAAGGTAAATGGTATCCCAGGAGCTCAATTTCTAAGACCTTGAATAAGGTCTTAAAAGGCTGAGATATGATGTTATATGGCAGAAACAAGTGACATATGGACCAATTTTGTTGTGCAAAGCACAGGTTGTGCCGCTGTAGAGAGTACAGCATGGCCCGTTCTGCGTATTCAGCTTCTCATCTATGTCATTTTTCTTTCAGTGTTCCAGTCACTTTAAATGAATATTGGAAACAAATCATTATCCAATTAGGCTAAAAATCTTTCTGTTAAAAATCTTCGTACTGTTTCACACCAGCTACTTCAAATCTCCTCCTCACTTTGTCACTGCTCAGTCTCTGTGTGGAAACTGTATGAAGTTTTTATATAGGCTTGTAAATTTGACAGGCATATGTAATACAAATTTATTCAGAGTATGCAAATCGATAAGGGGAAACATTCTCTACCTCTTTTTTCTTCCATGACTCTGATGATGGTTACTGCTGCTTTGCATAAATCACAGCAGAGCTATGGGACCTGGGGAGATGCAAGATTCAAGCTTCCTGTGTGAAGTCATTTGTCAAAAATCTTCCACATGCTTGTGTCCTTTCAAAAGAATCACCATTTTGGATTTAAGGTATTGTATCTCACATCTCCCAGTTATTTTGTATTTTAAATATTGCTTCATTTAACTTTCATTTATAAACCTGGATTTTTCATCAGTTCTTTTTTTCTTGGGTCAAAACTTTTCTATGTAGCACCTGTCCTGGCTGTCTCAGCTAAACTGAAGTTCCCAATATGTTTTAAATTGGACCCCTTGCCGTTTGAAAGAATGGTTGGGGTTCTTTTCAACCCATGTTATGAATTTTCAAATTAAAAAATTCTGAATGTTAGCCCATAAAGAATAATTCTCTTACAATATTGGGAAACATCCAGGAAGAATGCAAATACAAATTAAATTTATTTTAAATAATTTTTATTTCAAATACTCTTTTCTTCAAAACTATCGAAGATCAGTCTAGCAGACAAAGAAAATTATTTCATGTAGAATTTTAATGCAAACCCAGCTGCAATAGAATGGCTTGCAAAAGAAAAAACTGATTTTGTCCATGCCTGTTCTTGCAACCACTGTCTTTTCTGAAGTACTAAGTAAACATGAGCTGAAGAAACCCTGCTGGAGGCTCTCACAGATGAGTGACTGTCAAGCATTGTTAATAGCCCAAGATAAAAATATTCTCAGCAACAAATAAAAAATCAGTCTTGAAAATGTGGTTAAATTTCCATTCTTTCCTGGTTTTCAAGAAAAAACCTCAACCAATGTCTGTGACAAAACACCCAATTTTGCTGGCCAGCTTGCTAATTCGGTACTGCTCCTTTTAAAAAACCAAAGGTATCTGGGAGATTTTCCCAGTCTTTAACCATCACTCTTGCACGCTACCCACACCATAAGAATCAGAACACTTTGGTTTATATTTCTTTTCTCTTACAGAACTTTTTGTCTTCTTATTCTGTGTTGTGCCTTTGCTTTTTTCTCTTTTTCCTCTTTTTCCCATGAATGTTTTGCTCTTCACAGGATGTTAGTATTGCTTTTGCTGCACAAAACACTGACTTCTAAATTTTCCTTACATCGTAGGGAATTACTATTTAAAGCGATGCACCGCCAACAGAATTTCTAAATCTAGCTCTACTTCATTTGTGGTTTACAATCACACTTCTCTCTAATGAGTATCAATTGTGTGCTGCAGTGTAAGATCAGCCTTTTAAGCTACTGTGATTGGTTTGCATGTCTGAAGTAAAATAAGAGTGGTTATTAGTTTTGTTGGATTGTGTTTATACACTTGGAATGATATTCAATTGCCAAGAAGGTCATTACTAATCTTGGAAAAAATGAAGGCTATGTGTAAGTGAAGGACTCCAGAAACTGGTCATATAATGTTGTAAGATAAGATTGCTGGTGCTAGACGGAGGACAAGTGTCGCATCATTTTATTGTGATTTCTCTATTGGCCATTAATTCTCATTAACCTTATGTTTGTAGAAATTTGCATACTCTTTTCCATCTCACGGTATCATAATGCCAGTCCAGCCAATAATTTCTATTCATTAGTTTACTATCAACATACAGTAAAGCACATCTGAATGGCAATTTGGATCTACAATGAGAATCACAGAATCACAAAATAATTCAGGTTGGAAGAGATCTGGAAGGTCTCTTGTTGAACCTCCAGCCCAAAGCAGGGCCACCTGGGAGATTCAGCTGTGAGATTTTCCACAGCTTTGTTGAGATGTGTCTTGAAAACCTCCAGCGATGGAGACTGCACAACCTCCCTGAGCAACCTGTCCTAGCCCTTGACTATTCTAACAGCTGAGAGACAGGAGCAACATCTATAGATGCTCACAAGTTTGGTGTTTTCCCTACAGAATCATAGTTTGATTTTTTTGTGTGCATTTTTTAAAAACTGTGACATGTTTCTGACTCTACAGTCTGGTGTTTGAACTCCTCCAGGTCACCCCAATGCACACAGATCGCCAGCACTGTTGTAGAATAACAACAGACCATTTGGAGGTCTGATGACAGATTTGTTTTAAAAATTTCGGCAGTTTAAAGAGTTCTGTATTCTACTATTGTTACCAGTTCAGATCTGTTAGGACTGAAGTCATCCCCAAAGCCTGCAATTTATCAATGGCAAATTATCAGTGACACAAAGCAAAGCGATTTTGCTCCATTGCACAAGTTTCCAGTGTCTACCTGTAGATGCACAGCTTTTCTTCAACCCAAGGACTGACTTTTGACAATGACAGGCTCTAAAGAAGTTCTCAAGGGTACCATTACATAGCAAGCACTTGCCCAATTTTCCATCTTCCATCCTGTGTCCTTATCTCATCCTTCCCGTGCTTTGCTTTACCATGAAAAATCAGAGGCAGAGCTCAAGCCAATGGTCTGGGAGCATTTGAAGGGACACAGCTTGTGAAAGCCTCTCAGGAGAACAGGTTTCCCTGCAGTCAGTTGGGTGCTATCACCAGAGGGGAGGTGTCTCTGAAGAAGGCAAACACTGACATCTGGATGATCTCTGGACGTAGCTTCCGGAAGGGTTAGTGCTGCATCACTGCTAGATTATCATGAGAGCTCACAGAGCTACAAACATTTAATATGAGCAAGCATATGATGTCCAAAAGCATGGCTAGGTCTTCAGCTGCATGTCCAGATAAAGGATGTGGACCTGAGAAGAAGGAAATCCTTTCCATAGGTTCTGAAAGAGCTGTATACCATTCCACAGAAGCTGAAGGGATTTCAGGAGTTTAATGACCTGTATGAAGGAAGATTAACTTCTTCAGCTGGACAATGGCAAGGGCAAGCCACTGATAACAGCCATCAGTGTTAGAAACAAGAAATCTGTATTTACCTTATTTAATGCTGAAAGCACTGAGCAGTGCAGATATTGCAAGCTGTGAGAACACGGAGCTGTGGCAAGGATGGGCATTTTAACATTGGAATCTGCTTACTAAAATTGCTGAATAAAATTAATTTTCTGAGCACAGCATCTCCAAATTATGTGTATAACTAATAGATCAGTATTCCGAATGTAAACTCAGACTAGCTAATCAACCACACGGTTACTTGCATATATCAGTGAAAACTGCGGAAAGCAATATTGACATCCACAATCTCTAGCAAACACAGCAATGTCTTATTTGTTTTTTAGTTTTCCCTTCCAAGTGTCAGATATAAGCATAATATTATTTCACTGAAAATAACTTTGAAGTAATGAGCAAACAGAAACCAACTGTACAATTCAGAAAGCTCTTTAGTTTCAGTCCTTTCTCAGCACAAGTTCTTAAAACAAGCTTGTAATGTCAAATCGATTGGGAGAATTTAAATCATTTTACCTACGAGAAGCAATTACCTGGGAAAGGGATCTCTTAAGAATTCCAAAATACTTCAAGGAAGAAAGACTATACATTATTAGCCTTCCAGTACCTGAAGGGGGCCTACAGGAAAGATGGGGAGGGACTCCTTCTCAGGGAGTGGAGCTATAGGATGAGGGGTAACGGTTATAAACTGAAAGAAGGCAGATTTAGATGAGATATTAGGAAGAAATTCTTTACTGTGAGGGGGGTGAGACATTGAAACAGGTTGCCCAGGGAGGTTGTGGATGCCCCATCCCTGGAAGTGTTCAAGGCCAGGCTGGATGGGGCTTTGAGCAACTTGGTCTAGCGGGAGGTGTCCCTGCCCATGGATGGGGGGGTGGAACTGCATGATCTTTAAGCTCTCTTCTAACCCTGACAATTCTATGATTCTATTCAAGATGTGGTATTTGGGGTGTTTTGAACAGCACTCACTGGCTGAGCCGCATAGACACCTAATTAACAGCCAGCTTTTTATAATGGTGGACTTAGAGTTCATGAGGAACGAAATATTCATTCAACAGGATCACAACTTGAGCAGGCAGGTGCAGGGCTGAATACAGTCTCAGGGAATAGCTCCAGTAGGGTCTGGGCACACAGGGATTATCGTCTCCCTGCCTTTTCTACACTGTGCTCTCTGTCTTTTCAGCCTGCCTTGGAGGTAGAAAGCGACACGGAGATACGACGTAAGAGCGAACTATGTGCAAGACTGACCAGGGAATATTGTGCTGGAAATGCATTTCAACCTCCAGTCAAATTTGCAAACATTAAAATCCTGCCATATAACTGGCTTTGTAACTACTTCTTTCTTTTTTCTCTCTCCTTTCCCTGCAGCACAATGAAATGGAGATCCATTTCCAAAGTGCATTTGCTAACTATTTGGTATTTAAAGCTTTTCAGTCACAACCACTTGGCTGCTGCACAGCTCCGTCTTACTCCGAAGAAGGTTTCTCTTAGAATTTCTTCAGTAGAGCAGGTCCACCCTTATTTGGTGCCAGTATTGACTTCTTTGGCCAAGGAAGATGTTGCAACCTAATTCTCTGCAACAACTGGAAGGCTTTCCTTGCTTTCCTTGGGTTTCTCCTGCTCATCTAGTAAACGTGCTACACGAGCAGCTTGGCAGCCATTTGAAACCTGCCTGGGACCTGGCATGAATCATTCTGCATTTATGTCACGGCACGGCTTTCATTCTTGTGCCCTTATATACGCTACTTTTGTGATTAATGTTAGCTGTCTCCAGTTCAAGAAGCTGAGAGATACCAGCATCCTGATTTTTATTGTTCTTTGAGTCCCTGAATTGTTGATAAGTGTATTATAGAAATTCTTATCTGCATATGCCCTTAATACTTGATCTCATCATTTCTGGTAGCAAGCTGGCAATGGGGTGGAAAAACCTCTTTTGCCCGGGTACTTTCTGGTTTTGAACTTCTTATAATAATAGTTCCTCCAGCACTCATTCCCTGTGTATTAAAACAGGCTAGATGAGTAATTCAGGGAACGACACGCAGAGGGCTGTACTCTTTATGGATAGGCATGCACTCTACATGATCCTAAAACGCCTGCTAATATTATTGCAACACAATCCCTTTATCGCAAGAGATGCCGCTCCGCGTGGCCCATTACACTGCTAACCCCAAAGGATATGATTCCTAATCTTTATATCTATCGTGAGGAAAACAGTGGAAGGAAGATAGCCTCTAGAATTGTTATCTCTATATACATAAAGTCTTTGGATTAATTAGAAAAACTTGTACAGATAAGAGTGCAATCTTTGTAGGAATAATTAGAACAGTGATAAGGACCCACAACACTCAGAGTTATTAGATAAAGTCAGAAGAGTGTGGAGTCTGGAGTTCATATGCTTCACTGCGCAATAAAGCTGATACCAACCCAAGGACTAAATGTGCGCAGCAGAAAATACGGGGCGTATCTTTGTTTACTGTTTACAGTCCCATGCAAAAACAGAGGGGAAGCATTCGTCCACTGGATGTGACTGATTTTCTATGAGATGGTCCAAATTTGAGCCCATTTGTTGACTATTTGTCATCTCCTGGCAGTTCTTTGAAGTTTAGCCACAGTTACTGTATTCGCTCTTGCAAAAAAGATTTATTTAAACATTGCTTTAGCTCTGGACAAAGGCCAAAGAAAATTAAAGTTAGCTACAAGGGAGAGATCAAACTGAATAGTTCAAGCCTATTTTCAACCTATTTTTTGTGGTTTTATGAATTAAAGTTTTAGGCTACTTAACTTGCAGAGGCTGAACTTCTTGCAAGTTTAAGATTCCAGTGGGATTTTTGGAAAAATCTTTGCAATTAATCCATTGCCATGGGGGGAAATGGCAATATTTTGGGACCAGAAACATATTATTCCTAAAGATTTTTTCCAGTATTTTCTTATATTTATCTATATATGACAAAGGTACAGTTTTCATCAAGCCATTCAGAGACACCTTGACATTTCTAATACATTTATTTCCCACTACTTCTGCAGGCCTGAAAGTGTCATTAAAATAAAATAGACAATGAACATTTTTCAGCCAGTATCAGATTTCTCTCATTTTGCCTACAGGAAAAAAAAAAAAAAGTTAACTTATTAAGCCTACCATGGTACTTTACATTTCCCATCAACAAAAAAAGTCCTGTGTTTAGGGTTTCGGAGTGGAAAGGTGCATGTTGCTCCCAATTGCTCTGCAAAAGTTATTAGTGGCTTCCTGATGCGGGGCTGCTTTTCTGCTTCCCCTCCTGCATCTGCCTAAAATTTTACTCTTTCCTTGTAGCTCTCTAGGGACATTTACACCAGCTGGCAGAGTAAATACAGAGGGGATACGTCCCTTCCCTCTGCTCATGCCAGCAGGGGCTCATGACCAAGCGCAGCGGCGTAATGACTGCCAGAGAGTTAATAACAGCTGCTGCTGAGCTTCAGAAATTCCTGGTGGAGCAATTAAGTTTGGGTTTTGGTGTTTTTTTTTTTTTCTTGCTGCCGGGTTGCTAATAAAGAGGGGAACAAGTCTTCCTGACGGCAACGCACAAGTGAGCAGCGTCTGGTCCGCTGCCTGCCCTAGCCAAGGGGGTGCGGGAGCAGTGAGACCCCCAACTGGCAGCAGGGGACACAGAGTCCCATGTGGGTGGTTCCTTGGTGGGAAAAGGGAGGGAGAAGGGCTTCAAAACTCCTGGGGGGAAAGTGGGTGCTTGTCCTTTTCTCTTCCTTGAAATCAGTACAAGGGGTGGAAAAGGGAAAAAGCGATTTTATTGCATCTGTCAGCTGCCCCCGGGAATACTTTTTGGAGTGCAATCCTCGGGGAGCATGGTCTGCCAGCAGCTGTTCTGCAATATGGGACGCGCAAGAAGACCGCCTTTAAAATGTGAGTATCTACAGGGACTGCAAAACAGTTTTTTATTTATTCTCCCTACCATTTGCAATCAGCTCCTGTTCACTGTTATCACTCCAGAGCCACAGCTCAGATTACAGTTTTGGGTGGAGCGTTTGGAAAATGATTCTGCTCTCTCTTATCCCCGCTTTCAGTTGGAGAAGTTGAGTCAAGTTACACATCCCATTTCACCTTATCGTCTGGGTTATGGTCTCAAGGCTGCTCATGCGTAAAATGGCCAGAGACTTAATACTTCGTTTTTTTAAAGTGAGATTTCCTTTTAAAAAGCACAAAAGCCGTCTCTCTAAACAAGGACTTTTGAGATGTCTTTCCAGCTCATCAATGGAAAAAATAGTATTTCCTTCCATAGCTGGCCACAGGGAGCCAGTGGAGTTCTGGCTGCAAGCAGAACACCCAGATAATGTTGGGTGGGACAGGCTTACAAACAGGAAAATTTCAAAATATTTCATTTTAAAAGCATTTATTTCTTCCATAATTTTTTCACAGTCCTTGTTAAGTCCTCATTACTTTTCCTATGCTACACAAGGGAGAGAACGCGTTCTTAATACTAACATCAAAATTAACCTGTTTCTGTGGGGTATTCAGATAGACTTGAACTGGGAAGCACGGCTAGAGAAGGAAGGTGTACCTAGAGCTTTGCAAAGCTGGGTTTAATTTGCAGTCTCCATTTGCTCATTTTTCATTGTAATTTGTTGGTTTGTTTGTTTGTTCATAGCCGCCCATGTGCTCATTTCACCCATTCTTGATGAAAAGGGTTCGTAAACTATGAGTTCTTCATTGGCTTTCAGGTTTGAATGAAAATCACCTCAAATCTCATTTTTTCCAGCTCTTAGCCTACTCTAGAATATTTATTTTCATGTACTTTCCAAGCATGTGTATATTTTATTCAACCTAGATTTAGTCATAGTTTCCTTCTGGCTTGTTCTAAATTCAGTACGGATTCAGAGGAAGATTTGCAAACCTCGTTTGAGTGGTAGGTCAGCTCTGGCTCATCATGCTTACACAGGAATCTCTGCTGAAACTAGAGAGACTAATTTCGTTATACAATCAGAAAACATGTTTACCACTGGGGGTGTTGGTTACTATGGTGTTGTACCTGTTACTGCATTTCTGTGATTTGTAACTCTGTCATTTGGAACTTTGATTGCAACACCGTAAACCAAAAAGCTTTCCCATCCCAGAAAAAAGTATTTGAGCTTTTCATAAAATGAAGACCCTGACTCCCAGCTGTACTGAACCCCAAGAGGCTGCTCAGGGTTTCATCCCAGGGGAGACTGTGACATCAGGTTTCACACAGCTTTAACAGCTGGGATAAACCAAACTCACAGGAAAGCATCTGAAGCAACCAGAGCTTGGAGACACTTCTGTAAGTTTCTAGTGATTGGGAAAAAGCAATTAACAGCAGTGAAACAGAGCAAAGAGGGGCTACTATAGCAAGGCAGACACACACTTTGTAAAATGTTCCTCAATTTCTCGTGGCAGAGGTGGGCAAATGCTGGCTACGGGTATTTGAGGAACTCAGAAGCACCCCAAGTGTCGCCCTGGAGCCCACCATACTTGTAGGATCTTTCCCCTTCCTTTTCTAGGCCACAGGAGGATTTAGAAGCATAGAATCATAGAATGGTTTGGGTTGGAAGGGACCTTAAAGATCATCCAGTTCCAACCCCCATCCATGGGCAGGGACACCTCCCACTAGCCCAGGCTGCTCAAAGCCCCAACCAGCCTGGCCTTGAACACTTCCAGGGATGGGGCATCCACAACTTCCCTGGGCAACCTGTTCCAGTGTCTCTCACAGTAAAGAATTTCTTCCTAATATCTCATCTAAATCTACCTTCTTTCAGTTTATAACCGTTACCCCTCATCCTGTCACTCCACTCCCTGATAAAGGGTCCCTCCCCATCTCTCCTGTAGGCCCCCTTTAGGTACTGGAAGGTCACTATAAGGTCTCCCCGGAGCCTTCTCTTCTCCAGGCTGAACAGCCCCAGCTCTCTCAGCCTGTCCTCACAGGAGAGGTGCTCCAGCCCTCTCATCATCTTGGTGGCTCTCCTCTGGACCTACTCCAACAAATGGATTTAGTGTCATTTTCCAGCATCCTCCCTCCCGCGGCGGTGCCGGACCTCCCCCCGCTCCCGGTCCCTGCCCGCACCAGGAGCTCCCCTCGCTGGCGGCCGCCGGTACGGGACCTGCCGGCGGCGCTCCGGGCGCCTTGCAGCCACACAAAGGTGCCCAGCTCAAGGTCGGCATTCCAAATCCAGGTGGGTAAATCATCCTCAGCCTCCCCAGAGCCTGGAGGCAGGCGGCAGCAGGGCGGCGGTGGGGGTTTCAGGCAGCGGGGGCGAGAAGGGAGCTGCCCGGAGGATGGGCTCCCGGACAGCCCAGGGAGCAGGTACCACCGATGGAGTCTCTCTCCCAGGCTTTGTAAGGACAGCAGGGAAAGGCAGCGGCCTACTGCTGTGAAAGGGAGGTTGTAGCGAGGTGGAGGTCGGTCTCTTCTCTCAAGGAACAAGCGATGGGACAAGAGGAAATGGCCTCAAGTTGGAGCAGGAGAGGTTTAGGATGGATATCAGGAAAAATGTCTTCACTGAAAGGGTTGTCAAGCATTGGAAGAGGCTGCCCAGGGCAGTGGTTGAGTCGCCATCCCTGGAGGTATTTAAAAGGCGGGTAGAAGTGACACCTGGGGACATGGTTTAGTGGTGGACTTGGCAGTGTCAGGTTGATGGTTGGACTCGATGACCTTAAAGGTCCCTTCCAACCTAGACGATTCTGTGATTCTATAAAACAGACTTCTTCCTCCTGGAGCAAGGCACCATCATAAGAGCTATTTCATCTTAAATGTAGCACAGTCAGCATCCACAGCACTCAGGGAAAGAAAGAACCTGGGGGAAAAAAAAACATTTCTAGTACAAGCCATATATAAATTACAGGATGAGGATTACAACAGAGGCTTAACGAATGAGGGAGTGCTGCTGCAGAGAGTGGGGATGTCTCACCTGGGAGTCCTCACAGCAGCACGGTGGGAATGTGGCCGTGCTGCTCCTGAACCCAATCTGCTCACCCAGCACCCGCGACAGGTTTGTGCACCCCTAATTACTGCACAACCTGCCCACAAATAAGCAAGGTGTGACAGAAGCTGCCACAGAGCAGAATGGGCATCGGGGGTGGACAGGCCGCCATTCCTTTCACTTCCCCCAGTGCGTGGCCTGCCTCCTTGCAATCGACATTGGAACCAGGTATTGTCCCAAAATGGATGCACAAATCTACCTCACACATAATACAACAGTACAAAATGAGAGAGGGAGATGAATTTGCAAGATTAAAAAGACGGAAACATTGCAGAGATGCTCAAACTGAAAAACCTTCCTGTAGTACTGATCACTGCTGGGAAAAAGTAATGTGGCCTGGGGGAAAAAAGTAATGTAGCAGATAAAAGTCTCTGGAAAGAGCAAGAAAGATAAATTATAAGATCTGATGTCATCCAACACACCGTAATCAAAGGCAACTGTATTTTTATCATTAGTTTGCAGTTATTTGCTCTTCAGCAATACCAGAGGACTAACTCAGTACATAGGCACAGCTGTCCGGCATGGACAGCCCACCAAAGGGCTCTTTTTTAACACTTCAAACACTTTGATCGTTCCCCTTTCACGTGCCGTGGCTCAGCACCTCACGGGGCAGGAGAACGGTGGCCTGGCTTCGACAGTGCTTTTGTTCGGTTTCTTCTTAAGTGTAATGACGTCACTTTGCATTTTCAACATGTTTCTTTACTTCAGCTGTGAGCGGGACACCCGAGTTGTGCGAGAAGCAAAGGGACTACAAGGATAAAGCAGCTCAGCCTGCACGGAGTGACAAGGAGCTGCACCCCTGGCTTCTCCACTGGCACGTCTTCACAGGTCAGTGAGGTGCAGGGCCATGTTCCCATGCTAGGGATGTCCTAGGAACGGCACCGACAGGTCCGCGATGTGGCACCCCCCTTCCACATGCTGGGGTCGCACTGGTTAAGTAAACTCCTATAGTGTGGAAGACGTGCGTTGATTGCTGGAATTGGTAAAAAGTCAGAGCATGTTCCTTCTTTCCTGACGGTCAGTACTGGTCATTCCCAAAATCTAACTATAGTCCACCTTCCTTGGTTTATTTTATTTAACAGTCTGACTATACTATTGTTTACATAACTGAATACCATAACATAATATATTCTTCTGACCTTTGCTGCAATCGTGTTAAGATGCTATTGTGATTAGTAGTAGTAATATTAGTATTATTATTACCACTACTACTACTATATTTTATCTTGTTATTGTTATTGATATTATTTAAGAACTTTGGTGATTATTTCATTTCTAGCCAAAGACGATAAAACATCTGAAAAGCATTAAACAAATTGCTAATTTTGACATATGGTTAGAGTAGGTAAATCATCTACTTGAGGACAGTGCTCAACTTTGGTTTCTCTGAATGGTCTCACTCCCACCAAGTTGTTCTGTTACGAAGCACGAGCTTCATTAAAGTATGCACTTCATAAAAGCATGCTTCTCCCAGTAAAATACATCCTCACAGAGGAGACACACTAATGAAGAGGTGTGACGTTCTGGCCCTTTACTTCCATATGGCCAGGACTTTGCTGGCTGCAGACTCCTTTTGGTAAGCTGGTATCATTCATCGTAGCCTGGATTGCAATACGATCATTTCCATGGAGGGGAATCATATTGTAGATGGGTATGTGGAAAATACCAACCTACACACAGACAAAGGTATTACTGAGAGTGAGAAGTTCCCCAAAAGTACACAGAAAGCAGCAGTGGAGAGCTCTACAACAGTGGAGCACGGAAAAACGTGAAAGATGCAAAATGCGATGATACTAGTGACCAAGCAAGCCCAGGATGGCAGACCCTTCCCAAAACAAGCCACCACAGAGGAGTTCCTGGGCAGATTGCCTGCTGGCCAAGAGAGGAGCCTGGATGAGAGATCTGGATGAGACTGCAATGAGACCCTCCTCGCATACAAAAGAGACACCAACCCAGAAGGATTAGCCAAAGTCTAGCATATATTCGAGACAGAGTTTAAAAGCAGCCTTGGAAAACTTCCTCCTTTAGGGCCCTTTGGCCTCCGAGGAAGTGGGAGGTAAGTCACTTTAAGGTAGGTTCAAACATTATTTAGGTGTCCAAAGACTGGAAGCTCATAGGAGTTTTGGAAGTGTGCAAGCTTCCAAATCCCATTGAAGGCAGACTCTGAAACTACTTACCTTACTGAAATTCCTTTTACATTCCAAACATTCTTTAACATTTATGTATCACTGGTTGTCTAGCTCACCTCTGCTTCAGTTTCACCCTCTATAAAGTGGAACTCATGACACTTTTATACTGTCTAAAGAAGTTTAATGAGAGCTAATGAAGAAGAATGTTACAAATGAATTATGTACTTTTTTATAACTGGTTAATTATTTTTTCTGGAAACAGGATTGCTCTTCACGAACGAGTATTACTGCCGTCTCTATTTCTTAAAGATGCCTGAAATCTAGTGAGACTCTGAATTTCTCCCAACTTCTCAAAATACAAGGTTGCCCTCCTTTTCCCATTAAGAAATTATTCAGAAAAAAAATCTTGCGAAAGGTCAATGGGCAATAAGGTAAACTCATCTATCATAATTTAGAGTATAGGCTGAAGTCCTCTGTTATTAGTCAATGTATTAATTATTACTCACTATGTTAAATATTAAACCTGGCAGCTACTCATATCCAGACACTTCAGACACAGATCCCAGGTACGAAGGCTTATTCTGACAGGTCTTCCACATATTCACTATTCATGTTTTAGCCTTTGATTGTTCTTTTATTGGTACATTTCTCATTATTACAGTTTCGGGGTAAGCTAAAAAATTGGTTTAGAACAGGTCATTACAATAAATACACTTATAAATCATTGAGTTAATATTGTATCAGGTTTTGAAGGAAAAAATTAGGAAATCATTGTTATTTAATATTATTTATTTCATTGTTGGATAAAAAATATAACCCCTAATATAGACAAAGATTCCCCTTCCTGCTCTTAACTCTGCTAAATTACACATCAGTTTTGCCACTGACTCCAGCAATAGAAGCACTGGACTCCAGAAACATAAGAAACAAAGAAGAAAAAGGAGTTCAGAACAGGCACCAGTTTCATACGGGGCAAGAGGAATGACTTGTTTCTGGATCACGAGAGGGAAGGTTTTCTCCGCTCCCATATAGTACCTGCTCTGGGACAGATTGTCTAATGCCCGGGGTCCGGTGCTGCCTGGTTGGGTGCAGAAGACTCATCCAACGCGGGCCGCCTGGAGCATCCCACCAGCACACCAGGGAAATGCAGGAGACAAAACAGAAGCCATTACGCTTCCCTATAAGTGAAAAATGCCACCAGCAATATCAGCAACAGGGATATCTCCCTGCAAGTAGGAGACCTTTTTCCTGACTCCACAGGTGGGTGGAGGAGACGTTCCCCTGGAGCTCTCCAGCTCCCCGGGGAGCACATCCCACCTGTCCCGGTTTGAGCGACGCGGGATTAATTTCTTTTTCCGTAATTTTACTTTTCATTAAGGTCTCTTCTACTGCTTGGGAAAACTGCATTTTTAGAAGACTCTAGTGTCTGAATTGTGAAAATATTTACCTTATAGCCAGCTAGGCTATGTGGGATTCAAG
>VXBO01005573.1:168835-185214 GCA_013400135.1 Rhinoptilus africanus
TGAGGCCTGGCTTTGCCGTGCGGTGGGTTAAGAGGAGGTGGCTGGTGGTATCTTAGTTTCATAAAGTTCCTGAATAACTGGCGGTGTTAAAGTAAAATAGTCAGTGCTAAATCTTACGTAGAGACTTTCTCAGGTGTGTTTGTTGTGTTGTGGGTTTTTTGTGTGTGTGCGCTTTGGGTTTGGGGTTTTTTCTAAATTTTGAGTGATAGGCAATTGACAGTGACTATAAAACCGACTGGTGAAACACAAGGCCGTTTTCTGAAGTTCAACTTTTGGTCGCTGCCTCTGAACAGATCAAACTTGCACTGCTGTTGGTGGGCTGTAAAGTTTCATCTCTCACTCTCTGGCTCAAGCTCTTCGGTTGCTCAGTTTTGTCTCCTTCCAGGGTTTATCCCTTTTCCGGAGGTAAGGAGAATAAGATGACTTACTGTGCTTCTGTAGTTTGATATTCACGGCTATTGCTCAGCTAAACAAATGTACACGCACAAGAGGCACAGAGCTGTTACTACCTCTCTGGTCCAGTGGGTGCAACTTATTCTTTTTTCTAAATATGTGAAAAATCCGTCTAAATAAAGGTGATGTTTTTGCAGATATCTTATGGTAAGACTTACAGGCAAGTTCTTAATTTAGAAGTTTCTTCAACAGTTTATAAAACTGACCATTCAGTGCATCACAGTATTAAAGAAGAGACTAAACCTGCCTGTCACAACTTGTATTGTGTAATGTGAAGTATTTCCACAGTTTATCTACTGAAATTCTTCTACTTCCAGTCTATAGTTGCACTATTTCAATTATAAAAGCACTATTTTTTTCTTTGAATAAATGCCCTGGTGGTTTTATCAGATTAAATCCCATTTTCTCTAAAATTAGTGGGTCCAGTGCTTGACTCAAATGAGGATAGTTCTTGCTTGTTACATCATTTGGTGCTGAACACAGAGACACAATGCTTAAGTGTAAACACTGAACTTTTTCATCATAAATTGCTCTCTCTAGCCAATTGGATTGATGTCCCTGTTCTTCTGAACTGTTCCAATTTATCACATGCTTTCTAAAAGTTTCCCAGAGCTGAGTGCTGGATTTCATAGAATCACAAAATTGTTCAGCTTGGAAAAGGCCTTTAATGTCATCAAGTCCAACCATCAACCTGACACTGATAAAACCATTGCTAAACCATGTCCCTAAGCACCACATCTACCTGTCTTTTAAATACCTCCAGGGATGGCAGTTCAACGGCAGCCTCTTCCAATGCTTGATAACCCTTTCGGTGAAGAAGTTTTTCCCAATATCCATCTTAAACCTCCCCTGGTGCAATTTGAGGCCATTTCCTCTTGTTCTATCGCTTGTTACTTGGGAGAAGAGATCGACCCCCACCTTGCTACACCCTCCTTTCAGGTAGTTGTGGAGAGTGATCAGGTCTCCCCTCAGCCTCCTTCTCTCCAGGTTAAACACCACCAATTCCCTCAGTTGTTTCTCATAAGANTACTGAGGGTGCACCCAATGCCCTCATCCAGATCATTGATAAAGATATTAAAGAGAACTGTCCCCAATACTGAGCCCTAGGGAGCACCACTTGTGACCAGCCGCCAACTGGATCTAACTCCATTCACCACCACTCTTTGGGCCTGGACATCCAGGCAGTTTTTTACCATTTCAGGCACAACTACACTGCAGGCTGACAGGTCTCTCCAAGTAAGAGAGTTGTGCTTTCCCTATTCTGTATGGCTGCCTCCCAAGCCTGGTTGAGAGAAACTTAGTCATGCAAGCATTGCCAAATTTTTTGTCTTCTCTAGTATGATAATTCTGATGTGGCAATCTTCTGAGCAGCACTAGAAAAGAAACAGGCTTCCTTCCTACTGCGTGTAGCTACAGTCAGCAGTAGTCTGCTTTTGTTGTTACCTCCTCTTGGTTAGGGTTGAATTATACCTGAGAGAATCGCAGGTGGCGGTTTGCTGGGAGCGCTGTCTTGCAGCACGTGCAAAGTAAACTTTTTAGTTTACTTTGAACGGGCCATGTCCTGAAAGCTATGAATTATTTCAGAGAACAGTTATTAACAGATACTGTTTAACTCTGGGGTAGCGGAACTTCAATGGATAATTCAGAGTGTAATAGTAACTTGTGTGAGTGTTTTTACAGAGGTAAGAAAAAGACTGGAGTTATGCACGGCCCTTGTCTGCAGCTTGAAAGCAAACTACCTTTATTGTCAGCTGTCTTCATAAATATCTAGATGTCAGGAGTTCATGTTTATTTGTTGAAGTGTTGTTGGAGGCCAAACATCTCGGATAGCTTGTGGTTAGTGAGTGCAATGAAGAGAACTTCAGCGTTGTTGAATGATGCGCACTTGCATTTCATAGGCTATTTTTAGTTTGAGACATAATAGGGTTTTTTATACGTCAGAAGAACGCTGTGTATGCACGTAGGATTTAAAAGTGTGGAGTTAGCAGGGGAAATCAGTAGCGCTGTTTGCAGACAGACTGAGAAGAACGTAACCATGGAATATCCTTTTATGATCCAGATGCTTGGTACAGCGTGTCCTGTACCTGATACAAAGCAAGGTAAAATGTCTTTCCTTTAATTAAAACAAAAAAACCTGATTTTTTTTGCCTGAATATTGGATTGATTGACCATGTAAGGGAGTTACTTTGCTTAATTTTACTCCCTGTTTTTTTCAAGATGAATCCAAGTTAGTGACTTTAGTCTTGGTTTTCGGGAGTCTAACAGAAAATACAGTATATTTGGGCAAACTATCTGAGAAACCGTTAGAACTGTGCTGTGACTCTGATTAGAATTGCATTTCTGACCGGATAATTTTTTTAAGGTTACATAAGTAACACTCAGTTTACATTTCAGAATGTTGGCATTCTTGTGACTAAAGTTGAAGTTTAAATGTGTCCTTTCAGGAAACTTGCTGCAGGTGCTTCCTGTAGAATTCAAAATCAAGGATGGAAGGAATCCAGTTTGCACAACATTAGGCTTGGGCACCATAAAGGATTTTAGCAGCACGGATTGCTTGCATAAAACAAAACTAAGGCATAGAGGTGTACGAGACTTTTAGAAACAACATTAGAGAGGGTCTACTTTACTTTGATCCAATAGCAATGTTGAGGTTTTTCGGTTTGCATTTCGGTGAATGACTCAGCTTTTTGTGTTTGTACCATCCACCATAGCTGAACACTAAATGTACCTTCCCAGCTAAAGAGACGCAGTTAACTTGAAAGGCTCACTTCTACCCTGATAATATTAATGTTATAACATGTAAGCTAACACATTTATTTCTTCATTTGACTGGTCAAGGGAGACAATGGAATTAGTGTATTTTGATACTTGAAACTATATGAAGATTCTACAAAAATATATAAATGTTTTTAAAGGTTGATAATTTAAAAGAAACAATCTTCATAATTTTAAAACTATTGTGTCATTAATTCATTTAAAAAATAGTATCCTTGCATTTGCATAAGTATTGTGTAATAGTTCCACTGTGTAAGAGAACAGCAATGTAGCGCTTTCGAAGCACGTCAGTGTCCTTTTTCTAACTCACACAATCCTCTAGTTGACTTTGGTGACAGCACTCTAATAGGAGTTCTTTGGCAGTTCTCTCTCCAGCTCCAGCACCATCCAGTGATCTTGACAAAAACATTAGGCTCTCATCAGGGTCGTTCTGTGTACCGAGACCTATTGCTCTTTTAAGAGCAGCTATTCTAACAAAATGCTATTATGAGCCTAAAATACCTTTTTTCCCCTCCCCAGTGTTATCTTAGCGTAGCGCTTGATTTATTTAAACCACTACATACTATGGTGGGTTAGTAGCCCGTATCCTTCTACGTGGTAGGTCAATAGTGCCTCCTAAACTGCTAAGTATGTACTCATCTTCATTTGTGGAAGATGCAAAGAGAGTATTGAATCAGCAGTACAAGGACTGGGTGAGTTTAATTTCAGGAACTATGATTTCATTTGTTTTTTGATGTAGCCTACAGTTGGCCTACAGCGCCGATCCCTGAATCCTGGAAGACATTATGCTTAATAGCAAGTGAAGTCCAAATGAAAGGGAACACAGCAAGAGATATTAAAATAAATGTGTACTTTTGCTTATAACATGGAATTTGATATTCCTTTATCCATCTCTCCCCCAGGGACTTGTAATCTGATTTTAATAAGGATAAATCTTGAATATGTTTCTGTCTCCCTAGAACCAACAGCCAACATGTCTAGCAAAAGGGCAAAGACGAAGACCACCAAGAAGCGGCCTCAGCGTGCCACTTCCAATGTATTTGCAATGTTTGATCAGTCGCAGATCCAAGAATTCAAGGAGGCCTTCAACATGATCGACCAGAACAGGGATGGCTTCATTGACAAAGAGGACTTGCATGATATGCTCGCCTCCCTTGGTAATGGCACTTTTCTGTTTAGGGTTGCCAAGCAAATTTGTGCTATTAGAATTAAAATGTTGAGTTTGTGATAGCTTATGAGAGATGCCTCTGTTTGTATTGCCCTATTCAGATTACTTTTTCTTTTGGTTTGAAAGCTGAACCAAATATGATTCCTCCCTCTATTTGTAGGCAAGAATCCAACGGATGAATACCTGGATGCCATGATGAATGAGGCTCCCGGCCCTATAAACTTCACGATGTTCCTCACAATGTTTGGTGAGAAGTTAAATGGCACTGATCCGGAAGATGTAATCAGGAATGCTTTTGCATGCTTTGATGAAGAAGCCACAGGTATGTGGGTGAAATAACCACGTACATGTATTACTTCTGCTTACTTCTGTAACGATAAATACCGGTCTTCATAGCAGTGGTGATGAATCTTAAGTCTGATAATTCTGGTTTCTGGAAACTGAAACTCATGCCACGTATCCTCAGCAGCTGAAATTACCTTTCCAAACGCTGTAAAACTTTAAATCCCAAACTTCTGTCACTTCGGTTCTGTTATTTTTTTTCGTTTCTCCTGTCTTTAATATGTTGATCGGGAACCAGGGTCCAAAATCTTTCCTAACTTAAAATTCAGCTTCAGGGCAACTTTTGTAAGGGGAATCCTTATCTTCAAAGGTGTTACGCTTTATGAAGAACTTGTTTTCTGTCAGCAACTTGTATCCACCTTCCCTCTGTTAAGCTGCACTTAAAGGAGAAGGAAATTAATACAAGAAAGAGAGATTCACAAGAGTGGTGATTGAAGGAATCATGAGTTATATAAGGCTGCTTGTATAATAACCAACACCAAAAATGTATTCTCTGCAACCAGTCTAGTAAATCTGAGTTTTGTAACTGAGTTAAGGTCAATTTAAAATCTTTGAAATATTTCAAACTTCCCTGTGTTTCATGTACTTATTGAACATTGGTAGTTGAGTTCCATCATTATTTTTTTTTTTAGTGGTTTTCATCCCTTTGTGTGTAATGCAGGGTTGTTAGAAGGCTCTCCGTGCTACCAGGAGTATAGCCCTGCTGTTGGGAAGATGGTCCAATATATATACTGACAAATCTGAATATTCTTTGAAACAACACATGCAAATCATAAAATGGCCTTTACTTGAAGTAGTGATACCATGCAAATGACCCAAGAGGCTTGACTTGATTGAGTGCTTCTAATTATTTGGCAATTATGGTAATAGGCTTTAATGGCTTTGTTTTCATTTGGCAACAAAGACTGTAGGTCTTTTTAATTGAAACAAAGAATTCAAAGAAATTATCGTCCATCTATTAGCAGGTAAATGTACAAACTCCTTTTTCTTATGTGCCCTTCCATTGCGTCCTAGGGTTCATTCAGGAAGACTACCTGCGGGAGCTGCTGACGACGATGGGGGACAGGTTCACAGATGAAGAGGTGGATGAGCTGTACAGGGAGGCGCCCATCGACAAAAAGGGGAATTTCAACTACATTGAATTCACGCGCATCCTGAAACATGGGGCAAAAGACAAGGATGACTGAGCAGGGCCCTGGATACCTGCAGATTATCTCTACTTTACACTCACGTTTACTTTTGAGGGTTTCTTCCTGATAGAACTTCTTGCATGCATTTAGCTTTACAGCTTTTGCCTTTCTCATTGTATTTATCTATTCCAGGCCATTTAGGCACATTTGCACCTGTGTAATCAGACTGGAAGTGGGGAAAACATTGTGAGGAAAAGGATATGGGGACAATGATCCATGGACTTGAGAGTCCAGGAAAATAATCTCAATATTTCTGATCTAGCTGGATTTTTACATTTTTGTAATAAATGCCATTTTGAAATAAAGATTGCTATATAGATAAAATACCTCAGATTCTTTTGTGAAGAATGAGATTTTTAATATGCATTTACAAATGCAGGTGTATCAACTGTATTTTACTTGCAATTGCAAATCAAGATGGAAAACTTATTTTCATAATGTTTTGTGCAGCATCACACAGTTCTGAAATGCTCCTAGCAGTATGTGCTGGTATCTAAAAATGCAGCTGTACAGATCTCTTATCTCAGGTTTTTGAAGTGGGATCTGACTGGTGGAAGTAGTTAACCAAAGAAATCATTTGGGAAGATTCTTAAAATTGCCTAATGGTGGGCAGGGAACATTTATGATTCTTAAGCAGACAGCATGCCCAGCGTTTATTTCCTTTTAATAGTGATAGTTTTTTAGCAATATTTTCATGTTAAAGTTTGCATCCCTGACTGCGAAGCTTTTATGCTGGCAATAAGTGGGAATTAAGCATATTTTTTTTTACTTCTGATGAAGGAACCTTGTGCAAAGGAATCTCTCTCTGAGCTACAGTGTCTGTGCTGAAACTAATTAACAGCAATACATGGCCAGAAAACCTACATAAAGCTTTACTGTTCTGCAGCTTTTAATTTGCATGTGAGCACAGTAGCTCTGAGAATTAACTTGGTAAAACCCTGTATGTGCTAAAGCCCCACTGACTTTTTAAAAGATCATGTATTTTCTTCTGCTCCATTGATAAGATGGCTTCTAAGCAAAAGCAAGACTCATTCATTCAGAAACAGCTGTGCTGATGCTGTTGTCTCAAATACCAAGAAATGAGAAAGGTTGTTCTCTTAGATCTTAGCATGATCATGTCCTTCCATGTCTCTCTTGGATACTGCAAGCTGAAAAGCATGAGGGGAATTTATCTTTCTTATGTATTTATCAATTAAAGTGACGACCTCTTATCCAGAAACCACGTCCTGAGCTATTTCACATGACTGAAGACCCCAAGGAACAGGAATTCTACTTCAGCTAAAGGGTTTGCTAGGGCTGGGACAGCTTATGCTGTAAGGAGGGTTTGTCTCGCTTCCCCTGTGGTAGCATAGAGGCTCGGTTACTAATCTTGCTTGTGTTCCCGGTATGGCAGCTCTTGAAGATATTCTCGATTTAGTTTTGTTAAATAAGTTAACTTGACAAAGTATATGCAGTTGGCATACTCTTACTTTTTTACTTTTCTCTTTGTATTCTTGCGTGGTTTCTTCCAGTGCTGGGCTTAATTAAAATGTACTTTCACACGTTCTTTTCCCAATTTTGTGTTTTATCTGCTAACTGGAACTGAACTTCCGTTTTTCTTTTTCTCCTACCCAGACCATGCTCTTTGCTATACTGCTTCAGACTGCTGCACCTGCTGCTTTTCTCAAAACTTTGGTTTTAAACTATCTCGGCACTCTTCAGTGTGGTTGCTGAGGTGTTTCTTCATGGGATGCCTGCGAGATTCCAGCAACAGCTGATTTCTGTAGAATGTAATTTACAAGCATGTATGGAAGTTGTGAGATGCGCTGCCCCTATGGCAAAGACAGCAGTGTGGGGATCTAGGAAACATGGGCTTGTTAAAATGTTGCTAGGTAACATTAGGCCAAGGAACAGTTACACCGTCACTTCTGTAGACTGATCTTGTCACATCTATGCAGTTCAATACTGTGTGCGTACACGGAAGCTGCCTGCACTAAGGACAGATGTTAGACTATCTTGGTTACTTTCTCCCTTTGAATGTCTAAATGGCATAAGATTCAGAGATTCAGTTTTCTTGTTATGAACGCCGGGTCCCCAAACCATTCTTATCCTCATCCTGCCTACTCAGTAAATTCCAGGTGCTGGTATGTTAGTTACACTGTGTAATCAGCAGACGAGCCAGCTGCAGTTTTCTTGCTGAAAGTAAGTTTTGAAGTAGTGACTTTAAAATCATAAATACAAATTACATTAAAAAAACCTGGTATCCTCCTTGAGAGGACATTGTCCACTTCAAAATCTTCTGTACTGCTGCTCTTAACTTTTGAACAGCCAGGTGAAACGTGGGATGTAGCTGCTTTGTTCCTTCTTGTGCTCTTGGCTGCTCTCTCTGATCAGGGTAGGGGGAGGACAGGAAATGTCCTTCCCATTAAGGTGAAGATACCTACTCAGGGAGGCATGTTGTTGAAGAAGAATTTCCAAGGGTGTTTCAGTCTAATGGTGACCTTCCAAGTTAACCTGGGAGTGGGGACAAACCCCTTAACTGCTGGAAGGCTACAAGACCTACAGAGCCATCCGAGAGACCATAAAAGAGCATCAGCTGAGTTTTGTAGCCAGGCAGCAAGGAATGTCCAGACAGCTGAGGTTGCATGCCGAGGGCTGTAGGGATGTGTCATCAATAATCCACTTCCAAAAATAAAAAATAACTTTGGTCACTGAAACAGTTTAAGATTCTGATGACTTACGACTTAGCATTTTGCAGTCAAAATCTTGGAAGCTAATCTCTTCTCCCTTGGGGCTCATCTATAATGGTCTCCAAGCTCTGTGCCAGATGAAGCTTATGATGAAAAACTATTTTCACAGGCTGATGTGCACATTTAATAGTCCTACATCTACTGTGATATATAATGGCCTGTGAAGCACTATTGAAAAGTGGTGATTTACTTTACATGACCCATTTACCCTGTTCTAAGGCTACATCCGCAAAGGTCAAATGGAAGCCAAAAAGCTCTTGCAGCTGCACATAAAACCTCCAACGAGGACATTTGTGTGAAGTGCTGCCAGTATGTGCTTGCCTGCTTCCCCCCCCTCCCCCCCCAACTGTTGCTAGAGGTATTTGTAATATGCAGCTTTTTCACCAGCTCAGGATACGCTTGTTTCTGCTCTTTACGATGCATTGAAGCAAATAAAGTCATCTTTTACCACACAGCAATCAGACGACCGAAGCATTTCACGTCGTCATAAGTCAACTTAATATACTAGCTCAGCAACTAACTGATGTCACAGAGGTGGGGTTTGTACACTGAAGTAAGGATCCATTTCATCACTGACCTAAGAGCTATCATTAGATCGCTTGTTTCTAGGATCACTAGCTTATGTTGAGAAACAAAATGCAACACGGGGGCCCCATCCTGGCACAGGACGTCCATCGGTAATGATGTGCTTTTGTGTCCTGCCCAGTGCATTGGTTCCAAAAGCTGGAAAATGCCTGAAATCTTGTCAGCACGTTTGCCATGGCCATGGCCTTTTCTTGTCAGGAACTAACCTATTATTTGGTATGTTCCCGCAGAACTTCAAATGGCCACAGATAGCTCTTCTACCATACTGAAGGCATTCAGACAATATAAGTCCAAATAACGGGTGAGTAATAATCAGTCAGGAACATTTTGGATATCAGCAGTTAATCTGCCATTGGTATTGCCTGTGTATCCATGCTCCTATTTTGGCTTGCTTACTTAATTTTTCAAACTCCACTGCCATTTTTAGATAACCTCCTCCTTTGGAAAAATTATTTAGGATGACAGTAACTCAGAAACAGTTTTATAGAGCCAGGAACAATGTCAAGGCAAAGAGAATTCAGTAAATGCGTCTCAAAATGCAACTTAAATTATCATGAAATGTTGAAAAGCAATACCAGGAAAAAAATAAATTCCACACAGCACATTTTTGTTGTGCTCTGAGCTGTAACTCCATAGAAATCACTATTTTCCTAAGCTTTTGACATATTAGAGAGGAAACTTTCAATCTTAAGGAAGAAAAAAAAAAGATAAAAAGAGGCTGTTCCTCCCGTTTTCCTCCACAGTCTGTGCACATGTTTTTCCCTGGGACCACTCATTGCCAGTAGGAGCAAACTCAGTTGCTGGGAGCAAAGCGCGCAGGCTGCTGTGGTAGCACATCCTTCGGGAATCCCTGCGCTAGACCTTTAAAAAAATAACTTGTATCGCAAATTTCAACAATACAGAAACAAAGACTGCCAAGGAATCCTTTCAGACCAAACATGTGATATTCCCTAGAGAACAGTTCATCCGTAACAGAGGTTGCATCACAGGGCTTAAGGGGTCATGCAGTTTGCATGAATGTACTATATCTAAGGGAAGATGTTTACATGTTTCTCAGAAGCACGTAATTAGCAAGAGAGCAGGAAATCAAACTACCTCCTGGAAAATCCCAACCGCTTGCTGCGTGCAGACTCCTCTGCCACGCAGCCGTGATTGGGTGCCTTAGTAAACCAGCCTTGCGCCGTGATGAAGCTTGGAAGTCAGTTACAAATACTATAGGATTAGGCAGGTCAAGGGCAGGTCAAGACTTTTTTACATATGCGCGCCCAAAGGAGCAGACAGGGTGCGACAGCAGCATTCATTTTGGCATTCCTGTCAACTGCCACTGCTCAATTTTGCAAGGTTTATTTTATCCTTAATTTGTAATTTCCTCACTTTGACAATTTTAGAGTATCAGTGAGTACAACCTCACTAAATTAAATATTGAACTATGCTTTGGTTTCTTCCTTATGAATGTTGTGGGCATAGCTCTTTGGGAATTAAAAGACAGCATTTCACAATAATTTCCAGCCTCTGTCTAGCACATTCATGTGAGTGGGTGTAAAATGAGGTCTGCAAGCCCTGCCTCAGCATTTTCTAAAATAGAGTTGGCATCAAACACAAGTAACCTGAGCCTTGACTTAGCATTGTATCTAACAGACACTGGGTTTTTTTCCCTCTATCTAATTCTTCTTCCTTAATTGTGAGCTAACCATCTCTAATGCAACCGGTTTTATACTGGCAACGTATTAGCGCCCCACAAGAAGCATGTTGATTTTGAAATCGCTCCACCAGCCAACCAAACTTGCGTAGACATCGCCTAATAAGAAAACTGGTAACAGCTTGCTTTTTATGTCAAAAACCTGACTAAATACGCTCCTTCTTGTTTCCTGGGTCTGTTTTAAAATACCATTTTAGGCCTTTGGCCAGGCATTGAGCACATTTAATTTCCTTCCTTATTTGTACGTACACATTGTCAAGATAGATACAAACACTAATTTAATATGTGAGGGGAGGGCACACATCTATATCCTTAGGTTTAACATAATTAATTACATGTGCTTGAAAGACAGGAGACCTCACTCTCTTCTTACCGAGAACACCTTATCAACAGTCAATTTTGCATTTCACTTATAATCATTGTGGAATCTTGGTGTCTGACAATATTTCTGTTCAAAACTAGTTGAAAAAGGGGAGAAAAACCCACAAAGATTTGCCTAAAATTATTGGAACTTACCAGATGGGATAAAAAACAAGTGATGAACACACACACCACAAATGGCAGTACAGTGACCTCTTTATCATAGTGAACAGGTAGCAAGGGACAAAAACCTAGCAGAAATCAACAGCCCAAGATGAACTTTTCAACTTTTTCTTACTTTTTTTTTTTTTTTTACATTTGTGTTCTTATATATAAAGGACTTTGGACGCCGGAATGCAAGGAGCACCTTGGCTGCTTAGTCCAGGCCCTTGATACTCCAGTCAAACATGTTTCAGTGCCCATCCATACAGTGACCGAGCTGCAGATTTAAAAAATTATACTGGGGTTTTTTGTTTTCTCCTAGTTTACAACACTTCAGAGATTGACTTTATTTTATTTATGTTCCACTACATTGCTTTGCTTTGTCCTTGGCCCTGGCACATCATTGTCATAGGACGCTCTAGAGAATTTATGTTCTCGCTGTTTCCTCAGCTAAGCACACTGGAAGTTACCAAAAAGTCAAAACAGAGCTATTTGTTATTTTCAATATGGAGAAAGAATGTATCTTTCTTCTATAGGCTCCAGTACGTTTCCTGAGAGCATTTATTTTTCATGCTTCAGCATTTACCTTGTGGCAGGGACCACCTGGGGAAGCAGCAACTTACTGGTTTTATTCATGAGGTCTTTGAATGAGAAGAGGGGAATACCCTGCAGGTGGGTAGAAGTCCTGCTCTGAAGCCTTCCAAGAGACCCAAGTGAAGACACACCATCAGAATCCCTTCTTTCACTGACGACTTCTCAAAGGTTTTCCCTTTGGATCACAGTGCTGGAGCTATTTTTGGAGAAATTCCAAAACAACTCTGGGACACTCCCAGCACCACAAAAAGAATGCCTGTCAGACTGATACAGCACTGCACTTGGGATAGTGTGACAGAGACAACAGATGCCAGCTGCAATCAAAGAAGAGAAGACAGAAAGGCAGATAGATGAGCCAAAATACTAGGTGAAGCAACTGACAGTCAAAATGCTTTTGTTAAATGACTGTTTTGACCTAGAAGTGACTTAGAACAACATTTGGAAATACTCGATTGTGCTGTCAATACTTAGCCTCTGCAAGTAGCATTTGCGACTTTGGTTGGACAGTGATAACACACTCAGAAAAATCTCTCCACTTAAGAACAGGCTAAAAGAACCCAGTGCTCACTCTCCTCCAAAAAGAAGAAGTATAAAGAAAGAGATTTTCAAAAAACCTGATGAATCCAAAGTTCAAGGAAAAAAAACCCCAAACCAAAACAAGATGACTGTCCAGGGATCTTCTAGGGTAGACCTCACAGCATCTATTATTTGTTGAAGCCATACAAGGAGTCAGTAGAAAAGATCCAATGGTTCTCCACCTAGAAATGCAAGAGGCAGGAAGAGGACACAGCTGCTGCGCTTACCCTTTCCCACTTTATAGGCCAACTGTGACTTGCTGAAAAATCAGGATGAGACTTGGACGATCTCATTTAAGCCCAGCTTTGTGGTTCCCACCTTCTTAGGAAGCAGAGAGATCTGAACGTTGAGCAAAACTCCAGCCTGAGCGATCCTGACAGGCTTGCTCCCCTCCTCACTGTTGTGTTCAGCCAAATGCAGGCGCTGGGGATGATCCTGGTATTTTTTCCGTCCTTGCAGTGAGCAAGTGGGACAACGTGACTGCAAACAAGCAGACCAGTCCTCTGGCCCCACCTGTTCTGTGCAGGTGCCTTTGCGGAGCAGACAGTGCAGACGCAGGCCATGCGAATGGCAGCTCACCAAGGGATGGACAAGGCTTTTCTCCCTGCTTTCCACACCCAGAATACACCTCTCTCCGCAGCTAGGCCACACTGGACTCGGCAGACTTTTACTGTGAGCCACTGCAGCTGTTCCTGGAACATTAATGAGATTCATAAAGAAGCATCATATGACACAGACTGATTCTGCTTCATTAAGCAACCACGTTAATCACGAATATTTGCACTGTCATCCTAACTCAGCGGAGGTGAGGGAATGGAGAGGATTAAGTGAAAGGAGGGAAAATGTTCACTGTGAATTGCTTGCCGTCTATTGCCTTAGAACTTAAGTATGAAACAGATAATTTTGCAGGCTTTCATACAATCCAAAGAAAACAAGTCTAGGAAAACATTTCAACAGCACCAAAGTATTTGAGAATTTTAGATGGAAAGGATAGGGAAATTTTATATATTTTGCTTAAAATGTTTTTTTCTCAAACAAGACTGACATAAATGAGAAAGAAAGTGGGAGAACTGAAGAAAAAAGTAGTAGAAAGAAGAAAACTGAAGGAGTTAAGAGCTCAGCAATTAAAAAAAACCCCACGTGTTTTCAGAATGGATAAATTAATTCCTATTTTGTACGGTTCGTGCAGGAAATTATGCGGTAGCGAGAAATAAACAATTTTGGGACGTACATTCTTGGATGTGGTGGTGCAAGCATTTTTCTCCCGCCCACGAAACAAACGCTGTATAAACCCGAAGCTCTTCACTAGATGGCACTATTTCTTGGTAGAGCGCCACATGAGCACCCTTCCAACGCACGGCCCGGGCACCCCCTGCCCCAGGTGCTCCCGCGGTGCCCGGCCTGACCACAGGACGCTCTCTCTGCAGAGCAGTTGTAGAAATGCTTCATTCTGGACACACTTGGAACTGTGTGGTGGCAAAAGTTTGGATGAACCACTTAGCAGCCGAGCTACCCATTTCAACCTCGGGCTTCCCAGAACACGCTCTCCCTAGGATGTGCCTGGACTGCTCTTCTAGAAGAGCCTGAAGGCCGCCTTCAAGACCAGACCTGCTGCCCCATCAGATAGTCATCTGCAAGCACAGCTCTCTGTGCAGCCAGGGAGCACCATCAGAGCACAGAGGAGCCTGCACAGCCAAGAAAGGAGCCTGCACGCTCAAGAAAGCCTGTGGCTTCATTGTACTCTCAGAAAAGGCCTATAAAGCAGCAGGAACTGGGATTACAGGCACACTCTTCTCCAGCATCAGCCAGGGATGCGCAGTCACAGGGAACTAAGCACGGTTCAAGGCTGCGGGCAGCTCACGGCTACCATCCTCAAGCACCATCCTCTCCACAGGGAGGTTTAAACAGCAGAAACAAAGTGGTGTTCACGCAAGAGATCATGACAACACATCTTCTTGAGTAAGAGCTGAAGCACAAGCTAATACAGTCACCAAAAAGACCTTTATTTTTTTACCTTTCTTTTTAAGATTTATGTCAATGAGTGGAAAAAAATATTCTCCAAGTACTGTAAGAGGTAAAACAAATCCCTTTTCTCCCCTTTAAATTTCTTTAGTGGTATCACAAAATGGTACCACTTAGTGGTATCACTAAATTTGTAAAAGCGTTATACAGATTTACATCACACAGAAAAGGGTCTGCATTTAACAACTGCTTCTCATTCCATTATGATGTGACAAATTGGAGACAAAAGCTCTGAGAGAGAGACAGACCGACAGACAGACATTTTCATCACTGATCTCATACTGGGTGAGTAATATTACTGTATCTCTTCTCACATCTTTGAAACTGGGAACAACATACACAGTGACAGGTTTCATGTAACACCTTTTTAATAGCATGAAAACCAGTACAATATAGAGTAGCGAGTTTGCAGCAGTGGTTCAATATAAAGTAACTGACGAAAGGCTTTTAAATTAAGATAGCAAATGACTATTTTAATAATTAAATTTCAACAGACAATTCAGTTGTTCAAGATTATCATGGAGTATTTTATTAACTCTATTATTATCTTGGTGTTTCTGCTGCTTTTCTGCCCATTCACACTTTGCATATAATTATCCTGAAACTATGTGCCATGTCTAGTAAGCACAGAGGATTTTTCCCCAAAACTTTTTCCATGAAAAAGCTCATGCTCTCAACTCAGCAAAGTTTAATATTTCTTTCCATTGCATTTTGAGCCAAATTTCAGAAAAGCGGTATTAAAATTCATCGGGAAAGTATTCTTACAAGATAATTAGGCCAAATTTTCAGACCTCATGAAATACTCTTCTGGTTTGAGGGGATGGCAGGGAAAGAAAGTCAGGCCTTTTAGCAATTAAAGTGTCTCCCTTCAAATTTTTGACTGCAACTTCTAGATTACATTAACTTCTGCATGTACAGTGCCTAAACATAATCAATTTACATTCGTAAATATAATTGGTAATTTCAGCAAAACCATGTTTATTTATTTATTCCTTTCCTTCTTAGGAGTTACTGTTTACCAAGGTACCGATCACATACCAACAAAACTGATGACAAGGAGGAAAGGAGTTGAAAGAATGATGCACTGACTCAAAGTGCAGCTTTCCCATCTGACAATGTTTCAAAATCTTACAAGAGCTTCTTGAAGCTCAAGAGATTATATGGGAGTTCAACAGACGAAATGTGAATAAGCACCGGGTTCAGAAAAAATCCCCAAATGCCAAAGCTAAAATGCTAAAACCCAACTGCTTCTAGTGGGAGGCGTCCCTGCCCATAGCAGGGGGTGTGGAACTATATGATCTTTAAGGTCCCTTTTAACCTGAACCATTCCATGATTCCTCTGAAGTAATTTCAGACCCCATCCTCAGGGTAGCACTAAAATGAGCTTGTACCTCAATTTCTTTAAGATACTACATCAGTAAATGGAAAAAAGAAAGAAAAAAAAAACCCCAAACCCAAATTAAAAAAAAACCCCTTTGTGTTATCCTTTGCGCTGTTTTAATGAAGAACATATAAGCAAAAATACATCTGCCGGGGGGCTCATAATCTACGGCTGTGAAAGGCGTTAAGTTGTTCATGCGGGAGTGTTTGTTTCCAAGACTTAAAGATGCACAATTCTTCTGACCCCTTTAGCGAAACACGAGGAAGACTGAGCGTGAAGGATAACACCTTACCCTTCATTCGGGCAGCACCCTACCAAACCCTCAGGCTTCATTTACCTCACC
>VXBO01005573.1:187820-202164 GCA_013400135.1 Rhinoptilus africanus
CAGAGCTCAGTTTTATGTTATCAGGCTTTCAAGGTTGCGCCTGTGATCTTGAGGTTAGTGTTTATGATTTTATTTATTTATTCATGTAGGCTAAGATTCCAGAGAGTGTATAGGATTCATTCCGGAATGAATCCTTGGGGCAATTCTGTGGAATTACAGAATATGGGTGCTTTGACACGTTGTGAACACCTCTTACTACTGTGTGCTGAAATGATGTAGCCTTTGTACCGGAGATGTCACCGCACCTATAACTTTCCTCACAACTGTCCACTGTAATGTTTCAATCTCACCTGTGGATATGTGCTAGGAACCTTTGAAAGGATATTATTCTATTTCAAACAGCTATTTTCAGTCTGTGTATTTTTAGCACCTTTTGCCTTTTCAAAGAGCATCCCCTTCCTGACGAGGTGTAGGTAAACAGACTTTCTGTTGGTAAGGCCTTTTCAAATGTTAATTGACTTCCTCCCTCTCAAGGGAAATCTCTTTACCATCTCCTAGAGAAGGAAGTTTTGTTAGTAGGTTAATTATTTTCTCTCCACAGGTAGTCTGACTCACTATGCTACAGGGGTTTTTTGTGTGCTCCAAAACAAGAGCCTGTGAATTACGATATAAAGAAAATGATTGTGCTACCACTTCTTTTCAACAGCAACCTTCTATGTCTATGTAAACAATAAGTAACTAGTTCAGGCCTCCATGTACTGATAAGATTGATTTTATTATCTTTCAGCTCTGTGTGGTTTTAGTATAGTTCCTGGGATGATTTGAGGCCAGTGGTTCCACAGTCTCTTTTGTGTCTTACGCCATCCTCAAATTTTAACCAGGAAACATGTTAGATAGTTATGCTGTTTTATTGATTTTTGATTCCTAACAGTCAAAATGCAGTCTTCAAAATAACGTGTGACGTATTTGTAGAACCCATGTTATATTTGCCTTTCATTCATTTTGTTCTCGGATTTGGCTTCTGATCAGTTTGTTCCTTTCAAAAATTAAGAAAAGCATTTCCAGCTATGTCAAACTTTTTGTTCTTTTCACTTCATACTCTCCATGTGCATGTGTGTTATGGGCCTGATTTTCTATCTCTACATCACTGTTGTTCTTTTGTAAAAGAATAATACAAATCAGATCCTCTTGATGGGGATAAGTTAGTTGTACTTGTTGGTTTATACTTACATTTCCTATATTGCCAATCTAGTTGTGTATATTGCTTTAGCATTACTGTTGTATGTAGTACTATGAAATTAGTATAAAAGTTGTATCTGTCTGCATTTGGTGTCTCTTTTGTCTGCTCTTTGATCCTGCATTGTCATCTGTTTTGTGCTGCCTACCACAGGCTGAATCTTAAATTTTGCTTCATTAATTTGTTTCTCCCCCTCTACATCGAAGCTGTGTGTGAGGCAGAGTGAGGGTACTGTTTGCTTTACAGTTCGGTGCTGCTACAACTTTTAGTGTGTTGCTAGTCTGGCAACCTAGGTCCGTGTTTAAGCACCTAGCTCTTCAGACAGAAGCAATTAAATCCTTGAGGCTAAACTTGCAGCACCAAAGGCCTTGCATTCTTTGAATGCTAATCCGTGTGTCATCCCTCATCACTGCTGGGTCTCTGTCGGACTGCAGGAACAGAGAGGAGCCTGAACTGGTTTAGCTGTTTTTCCCCTTCGTTATGCACATCTGCAAAGAGACGACTCCAAAATTTGACCTGATTAAGATGGGACTGGCTAACTGAACATTCTCTCTGGTTTTAAAGTAGGACATTGTTGTTAGCCTTCTTCATTTGGAGTCATAGTCAAGGGCTTGTCTGCACTGGGATATGATGCTGTTTTAATTAGCATATGTTGAAACAGGGTTTTTTCCTTTCCCTGCAGCATACACCAACCCCATGATGATTTGTCATGCTCGTTGACTGCCTTTTGGTCCCCTGATTCCCGGTTTGGTTTTGTCTCTCTAATGAACTGTTTGCTTAAGTTATTCAACTCTCTTTCCAAAGCAGAACTTTTTTTAAAATCACATTCTAATTGAATCTACATCAGTTGATGTGGGTGTCTACTTACGATTTCCAGCTGTTCTGCACAGTTTACGTATCTTTCTTTTGGAACATACTTCTGCCTTCTCTGTTCTGTTATTGATAGTTCTCCAACTGAAGTTCAATAACCACTTTCTTTCTCAAATGAAGCAACTATTGTGCATTTAAAGACATCGTAAGTCTTATTTCAACCGTAAGCAGTTTGTGCATTCCTATGTCTACCATTTCATAGAATCAGAATGGTTTGGGTTAGAAGGGACCTTAAAGATCATCTGTTACAACCCCTGTGCCCTGGGCAGGGACACCTCCCGTTACACCAGGTTGCTCAAAGCCCCATCCAGCCTGGCCTTGGACTCTTACAGGGATGGGGCATCCACAACTTCTCTGAGCATTTGTTATGTGCACTCCTTTTTTAATATCTAAACTTTCCTGGAATTATTTGGCAACTGGTGGTTCTGCCCATCTATTGAAATTGAATTAACATTTCTTCCAAATTTTTTCCAAAATTTTCTGCTAAAATTTTAGCATAAAATAACTTAATATATCCTGCCTTTTTTTGACTAGCTTCTCCGCCTCTACCTTTCTGCAGTAAACGTCCTTCCTCCTTCCTGAGTTAACTTGCTCAATCCTGCCTGCAAGTCTTTTCTGTTATAAACTCTTCCCTGGACGCTTGCCAGCAGTCCACTGTATCCATGTAAACTGCCTCCAGCAACAGTATTGTGCAGCAGTGAAGAGCCAGCCAGTGGTTATTTAGTCCCCAGGGGAAACTAGTTTATAGAGGACACACAAATATATCTAATTAAGTCAAGAAAAATAAAATTCAATTAAGAGAACAACTTGTGTAATTAAGACTAGCAGTAACAGAAACTTGTTTTTCCACTTTGAGCTGTTGAAGTAGGTATTATAGGAAGTAGGTATTATTAGATCACAGCAGATGAGGCCCTCTTTTCAAAAATCTGTATGAAATGCATCAAACTTCCCCTCCCTTTCCCTTTGCGTTCAAGGAATTTCTTTAGAATTCAATTAAGAAAGTATTTTGGGCATTTGGTGCAAATGCACGTATTGCGTGCTATATTAGTGAATTGCATGACTGTCTTGCTGCTTTTGAAGACTCGGCTGAGCAACAGCTTCCCTTTTGTGTTTCTCTCTTTCCGTCTCATCCTAGGGTTCATTCAGGAAGACTACCTGCGGGAGCTGCTGACGACGATGGGGGACAGGTTCACAGATGAAGAGGTGGATGAGCTGTACAGGGAGGCGCCCATCGACAAAAAGGGGAATTTCAACTACATTGAATTCACGCGCATCCTGAAACATGGGGCAAAAGACAAGGATGACTGAGCAGGTCCCTGGATACCTGCAGACAGCTTTTTTCCACCCCTCCAGTAATTTTATTTCTCAGGAGCTGTTTTTTCTTTTTTCCTAGTTGTGACCTTTTGCATACATCTTTAACATTCCAGCTTTTCCCCCTGTGGACTCTGGGGCCGCTCAGACACCCCTGCACCTTGCAGCTGTGTCATAGGACTGGAAATGGGCAGGGAGAGAGGAGAGCTTACAGTGTCAGAGGTTTAGGGACAGAGATGCCTGAGTGTGGAGGCCCAGGTGAAAATACCAGTGCTACTCATCCTACCTAGATTTTCACATTCTTAATGGCAACTTTTCAAATAAAACTCTGCTCTATTAAGTACATCATGAAAATGTTCATGCTAGAAGTGAACTGTTTATCTAATCATATCTGTAAATATTTTTGCAACTGTATGCAGTTCTGTTGCTAACTATTTTTGCCTTAAAAATGATGCATAAGTCACTTCAACATAACTGATTTTTGTACTTCAGCAACTGAGTACTTCACTCACTGTGGTGAGCATATACAATTAAGAAGCTCCCATCCTTCAAATTTTACTGCATTGTAAATTAATGATTTCTGGTCTAGACTTGCACATTAAAACTTTTAAATCTTACAGATGTAATTGAGGGGGTATTTCACCACCTTAGCGTCTCCATTTCTTGACCCAGGGTACAGTATTAACGCTGCTTTTTAAAAACTTATATGGTAAATCCTGGTGTTTTCTTAAAAAAAAGATACCATATGTGATTAGAATGGTTGAGTGATGCTTCTTACCACATCTGCAGGGCTGACAATACAGAATTCATTCCATTTCATTGCAATGCTTTTTTTCCTTTCTTTCCTCTTCCCATCTTTTTTCAAAGCACGGCGAGACTGAGGCAGGATGAAGAAGGAAGGTGTGCTGTCTCTGTCCCTTTTGTGTTCTTTCTGAAAGTGTTATTCTTGCTTTTCTTTTTTTAAGAGCTTCTGCTGAGAGCAGTGCTCTGGGTGCGTGAGGAGGAGGCATGCCTTTTTGTTCCATGTCTCGTAATCACATCCTCTCCTTCTTGCGGTACGGAATGCATAGCAGATTCGCTACAGTACTCTGAAGCCACTTTCCCATAATCTGAATACTTGTGGTTCTGGCTTTTCGGTCTTGAGAGAAAGGGTGATTGGAGTTGCTTCTGCCACTTCTAGGAATTACATCGTTATTCAACACTTACATCGTTATATCAACACTTATAAATACTTGAAGGGTGGGTGTCAGGAGGATGGGGCCAGGCTCTTTTCGGTGGTGCCCAGTGATAGGACAAGGGGTAATGGGCACAAACTTGAGCATAGGAAGTTCCACCTAAACATGAGGAGGAACTTCTTTACCTTGAGGGTGGCAGAGCACTGGAACAAGCTGCCCAGGGAGGTGGTGGAGTCTCCGTCTCTGGAGACATTCCAAACCCGCCTGGATGCGTTCCTGTGCAACCTGCTCTAAGGTGGCCCTGCTCTGGCAGGGGGGTTGGACTAGATGATCTCCAGAGGTCCCTTCCAACCCTATGATTCTGTGATTCTGTGATTCTATCCCTTAAGTTTAGGTTACATAAATAAGGAATGTCATTGGTGTGAGAGCGTTTTGCTGTTTCTTGGGAAGCTGTTTTCGTGAGCTGAACTTCTAATAAATTTCCTTAGGCAGTGGTTATTTGGTTTAGAAATACACTGTTCTTTCATGAACAACCTACCAGGACTGTCGTCTTTTGAGATGATCAATACCTAAAAAACCTTATTCCCTGGTACCTATAAGAAAAAGCTCTGAAGCTGCTGCTCTACCTCCGTCCCAGTGAGGTTTGCAGAAGACTGGGGGCTGCCCGGACACGTAAGGGAGCACAGGATGCGAACAGCAGGGCTGGAAGGAAAGTATGGAAGATGCTGAAAAACAGAGGCGGGAAAAGGGTTTCAGAGGTGACAGAAGAAATCCAAATGCTTCAAAAATAAGTTTTTTCTCAGTTGTTGCTTTTTTTTTCTGAAAATATTTACATTTAGAGGGGGCAGAGGGATAAAAAACTCGGAAAAGAACTTTTGTATTTTGTCGTGAAACCAATTTTGCGGTGTCCGAAGGAGGCGAAGCCGGGCAGGCCATCAGCAGCCCCCGCTGGGGGGAGCCGCCCGCCCCCCCCTCGGCCTCGGCGGGCCCCGGGCTGGCAACTGGGGGCCGCTGTGCGGAGCCATCAGTAGGTGGCGATACAGCTCCTAGCCCTGAGCCGGAGGGCACATGGCTCACCGCGCAATTTTTTGGCTGGTGGTTTCGAATCCGAAAGAGCTGGTTTGGTGCAGAAAAACAGAGGAGAATCCGGCCGGTCCCCACAGCATCTCTGCTCCGACCGCAGCAAGGACCAGCGCTGTCGGGATTCTTCAAAGTGCTGCTTTCGCATGCATTGCATTTTTGGCTCTTTAATCAAATTTCATTCATTACAAAAGGAAGCGGGAAGAGGTATGTGCGAGCCGTTGTTACAGCTGTGTATGTACAAACACACACGTGGTGCCTGTTCGAGAAAGGCTGGTTTTGAAACCAGCCTTTGTAACTCAAACCAGGCACACTGCTCTGCATTTCTCAGCATCGTGGGTATCAGGAAACACTTTTTCACTGAAAGGGCTATTAAACATTGGAATAGGCTGCCCAGGGAGATGGTGGATTCACCATCCCTGGAGGTGTTTAAGAAAAGGGTAGATGAGGTACTTAGGGACATGGTTTAGAAGGGGTTTTTGTCAGGGCAGGTTAATGGTTGGACTCGGTGATCTTAAAGGGCTCTTCCAACCTCACCGATTCTATGATTCTATCTCGGTAAGGGCTCCTGTGGTTGTTGTTCAAGATCAGCTTTGAAAAAAACTACTCCAAATTCAAATTTATATCTTTACATAACGTTGTTTACATATGAGAGGCTAAAACTGGTGATACAAACAAACTGTTGAGCAAGGCAGTGGGTATTTATCTATAGCAATAGATGCCAGTTATTAAACCCCAGTTCTTGCTGAGGGGCCAGGGCTGTGCTGCTGTATAGCAGCACCTATATGCCACTGGGCCTCGATGTGGCCAACTATAATTCACTAATGCTGCTGTTCTTAGACTTGTCTTTGCGGAAATCTTTGTTTTACCCTCTCAAGTTTAATGGCGTTTATTGCTCTGATATAAACATGTCGGAAAGACTGATAAACCCAGAATTTTGGTGGGTAATTCAGAGGCCTGAGATTTCTCTTGCAAAGAAGTTTTAAACCCCCTGCTCACACCTAATGCAGAAGGTGCCTTAAAGTCTCTTGTCTGCAACCAGTGACGCTGGTTTTGCAGAATAACTGCAGTTCTCAGTCCTGGCAAAGTCAGTCTTGGTGAGAAGCCACTCGAAGTCTCCGAGTGTTCTTACTGAAGTGGGTCAGCAGAACATGAAAGCATTTATGGTGGGATGTCTTTCTCTCTGTCTCTTTTCTTTTTTTAATATTAAGTCTGTTGTTTTGTAGCTAGGTCACTTGAGTGGAAGGCTGGAACAATGTGGCCTTGAATCTGCTCAGCTAGAAGAGAGAATTAAAAGTAGGTCTGCAACATTTGGGCTGAATGTTAAACCGCTGAACAATTGAATAAGGGAGGGTGGAACCATCACAAACAGCTGTGTTTCTTATTGTGCTTCTGTTCCTTTTTTTTTTTTTTTTTTTATTTTTTTGGCAAATGAAGGGGCTTAGGCAAGGATCCCATCAGAAAGGATTAAAGAGATCAATTCTACCTGAAGAAAGACTCATTCCTGCTCTTCAAGGTAAAGTTCCCAGAAGCTGTGATTCACGCGAGGAGCTGGCATGACTGTTTCCTGAGCTGAACCCTGAATGCGTTTTAGCCTATAAGCCGTTTCCAGGACCGTGGGTGAGAAGGGGTGTTTCACCGGGGAGCTGTCTCGCACATCCTGTATCTGGCCTAACACCCCCCCACACACACACTCTCCACATCAGTGTAGGTAACAACTTGTAGAGGTTGTCACCGCCCTTACTCGGCTTTACCATGGTGACTCGGCACCCTGTTATCCTTGAGCCACCTGGCCATCGCTGCGCCGGGGACAGTCATTTTGTCAGCCGCGCTGTCCCTGCTTGTGAATTACAGCCCGAACTGCCGTAGAAAGAGCAGTGGTGACTCCTCACCTTCTCTCCGGTATTTCTTGTGGATGAGATTCAGCAGATCCTTGCTCAGTAGGCTGGTTTTAATAGTTACTAATTTTAGTGCCTAACCCCCCTAGATGGGGAGAGAGCAACATCTGTCAATCTGGCAGGCGTTGCCTCGCTGTGAATAGTACCGAAGATGTCAAGCATTCTTCCCTGTCATCCTGATACCACGCAGCGGGTGTTTAATACCACCACATCCAAATGTCAAACAGAACGATGCTCGGTCTAAAAACCGTGAGAGTCTTAAGAGAATTCCTGTCACCAGGGTGGTAGCGCCTAAATACTAGGCACTTGCTATGACCTTTGTGGGCTGTTTCCTAGCGGCAGGCATGGTTCGTATTGTTATTCAAATAACCTCAGCTAACTGCTGACTCATCTCTAGTTCCACTCTATGCATCCCATCGCTTAAGTACGAAAATTGTTTTAGTAGCACTCATTAGCCATGAAAGGCAAACCTAACTAGAATTTCTATGGAAGAGATCAGAAGCGTCATGTAAACTGAGTATTTAAAAATACAAAAAAGCGTTCACACAACTTCCAATAGGGATGCATACCAGTCCCAGCAGGCTTCTTTCAGCGAGTAGATAAGAGTTGCAAATTAAAGATACTTGCAGCTGGAAATTTCCTTTCCGAGTAGCGGCGGGTCACTGTGACATTGGGAATGGTTGCAGAAAGCTACAGTGAGACCACAATCACTGCACACTACCCCCCACGCTCACAAGATTTCCTTGAGAAATCTGCTCAGCTCCATGCTCCACAGCCCCGGTAAGCTTCAAAGCTATAGGGCCGGAGGCAGCTCGAAGGGGAGTTGACAAGCTTCATGTTGGCATGATAAGCTCATGAACTTTGTGATACATTTTTGGAAGGGAATTAAATGGAACAAAATTACTTGTAGTTAGTGCTTGCCTGTTTCTTTTACTGATTTAGAGGATAAGTTACTGTGTATTTATTAGACCCTGAGACATATGTTGTGCAAAATGATAAGACTGTTATTGCTATCCTGTTGGCAAACAGGGGAACTTGGCCATAAATTCAAACCCTTCTACTTTGCCATCCCTCCTCCTCTGCTAATTAAAAAAAGAGAAAAGGTAGCAATGCTATTTTCAATTGTCAAAACCCATTTCTTTCAGACTTTCTTTGATTTTTTTTTGTTTTGTAACTAATCGAATCTCAGAATTTAACTAATAACTTAGATTCTCTGCAGTAGCAGGGTAGGTAGGCAAACTGCATCTGTCTTGCTGGTGTTATTAGTGCTTTTTAGCATATCCATCTATTCCACCGCCTCTTTGCCCAGGTGAGGCAGAGTGCAGCAGCGCTGTACAGCCATGTTTGGGGCTCTCCTACTACATGCAGGCCTAAAAGGAAGGAGGATTCATCAAACTTGTACGAAAGGATAAGTAGGGAACGCACTGCAAAACCGCAGAACTCCGATTCAGTTACTTGAAAATGACTATGGGCTACTTGAACCCCACAAAAGGGGGATATACCGTTGCCTGAAGTGCTAGTTATAACTGTGTAATTAGCAGAAACCCTACCTGGTAACAGCTACAGCCAAATTTGGAGGCAAGGTGCAATGTGGACAGGACAGCAATCAGCAGACAGCAATGAGGTTTGTTGGAAATACTTGGGTTTACTCTGTTTCTGTTGCAACGCACGCAGCCTGCTGCCCCTGAAATTTTCTGCCCCAAGGTCTGGACACAGCATTTGGGTAACTACGTAGCCATCTAAACTAATTAAAACACCAGAAAGAGGAGAGAAGACAGAGGCTGAGGCACTTAAGCATTTCCTAATGCAGCTGATCAGAGAGATGACTCTCTAGCTGAGATCCCAGTAATCAGCCATCTCCAGAGACTGGACACCAATGCCTAGTCAGCTCTTGAGGCAGCCCCTTAATTTTGGCAACCCACAGCAGCTCTTCCAGGGTTCTGTTTCATATTTGATGTTTCAATCCCTCCGTCTCTCCCCGCCTCCTGTTCTGTATGTGAGCATTTAAATGCCTTCTACCTGTCAGTGGTCTGCACCTACCCCTTCTGTTACAAGCTTTCCGCACTCCTAAGGGTTGAGGCCCTCGAGCAAGAGAGGCGTTCCCTTCCTTCCCTTCCCTACTTTGTGTACCACACCTTGGGCCTCACCTTCAGATAAGATACAAAGCAGCTAATAAGCTCTAAGGCAGGCTTTGCTAATTTTGATGAATAGAAATTCAAGCACCCCCAGGATCAAGGAGTAATCCAGTGGCAGCTTTGAAAATGCTGGCAGCGTCTAAATGGGACGTCAGTAGCTCAGACATTTCATGCTCTTGGCTGAAAACGCAAATGGGATTCTTGTGCGCATCTCTGGCCTCACAGCAACGGGGTGACACATGACAAACCTGCCATCTGAGGGCGGTAGGTAAGTGTGCTAGGAAAACAGGAGACTCTTTGGGTTGATGTTTGTAATTCCTAGTGATGCCTGGAAGATCTTACCCTATGCCAGGTTTTCGGGGCAGAAAATTATGCCTCTTCCACCACTGATCTCAAGTATCGCTATGAAAGAGCAAGTATCAAACAAAGGGGTGCTGGCTGTTTATTTTCACAACCACTTCCCAGACTCGAAGGGTACTTTACACCTGTGTGACTGATTCTGGATTATTCTTAACTTGTTATTCTTAACAGATTCAGTGCTCGAACACACCCTTTGCAGGAATGTTTTTGTTACCTACTGGTGGGTTTTAAAGTAACGATAAAAGCAAGGAAAGCATTTGGGAGATGCTGTTATTATGGACAGGTTGTGGTGTGTTTATTTTAGTTATTTCTGCTCCTTCCAATTCCTCTGTGCCTGTCTTAAGCCTATTCACAGGCTTTCCTTCTACAGGGAAATTGTACTGAATTCAGAGAAGCACACCTAAAAAGGCCATTTCAGCAACATTATGTGAGTTTCCAATATTTATCTTTACATACCAATACGTAATTCTGGCTCATTTCCTGACTGCTGTTTTTAGGTTTGGGGCTTTTTTTTTTTTACGATTTTTTTTTTTAAAGCTACAGTTTGCTTGAGTTTTTCAGTCAAAATGACTTTTCTATACAGTTTGCCCCATTTTATCTCTGTGGCTGTTGAAATTTTGGTTTGGTGAATCTCCTTCCATTTCTCTGCTCTACGCAGCTGATGACAGACACCTGTGTTACCTGGGCATGTTCTTACACAGACCACAACGGTTTCAAGCTTTTGTTCCCAGAAGCTATGGAGAAAAGGACTGTATAAAATCTGTTTAGAATAGAAGTTGACTGGGGGTAGGGGGCAAGAATTTTTTATCCCAGAAATAAAAGCAATGTGGCATGAAGGTATTTGTAATCTGGGTTCCTTTTAATGAATCTTAGCCACTTAGTTGACTGAAGACATTAAATTGGTCTTTCCCTAAAGTAAGTAATTAACTTTCAACACAGAAAATTAAATTGCTTAAGATTATTACACAGCTGTCTGAACAATACTTCTAGTGTCTTGTTGCTTTTATTGCTGTTTTGCCCCTGGCATTTTGTATGTAATCATCCAGACACTATGACACATATTGATTAAATAAATCGGGGCCCTTTGCGCAGTACAATCTTGGTTTATATAATCTTATACGATATGCTGTTACTGTAGCTAAATAATAAATAAGAGCAGAGTTAAGATAGAAACTTTACAAAGCTAGTCTGGCCTTAGACAAAAATAGTTTGGACTCCTGAAATAAGCTAGGACTTTATTGGGAGAGGGAGAGAAAGACTCATGAGTTGACTTTAGTAGATATTTTGCTATTAGGCTGAGCATATTTCCTCTTACTACACTGGAAAAAAAAAAAAAAAGCTGTCTGAAGAGCAGCTTCCTTGCCAATGCTCACAGTCCTCTCAGAGCTCCAGGCAGGTGTGTAGTTCTCCCTCTGTGTTTGTACAGTGTCTAGCAAAACAGAGAGGGGTGGGTTGAAAATACAGTGTCTTAAGGCATTTCCATAATAAAAGTATTAAGCACTTTTTCAGTAAAGGTGACAAAAGCTATTGTTTGAACAGCTTCCACCGGGCCCTCTCTAATTCATCAGAACATGGTTTCCACCTCTGGCTTTTGGCTAGGCTGATTTAGCAGCTTTCTGCTAGCAGTCCTCTAGATAACAAGTGGCTACCAAACTATTCCAAGGCTGCCTCATCCTTTCTTATCCCACAGCCTAATGACAAAAGGAGACAATTGTACCTTGTTTGCTAGCTACATGCTGTGCTTTATCTTGTATTTTGGCTTATGTTGTCATCAAGTTGCTAATCATTCTGTGACGCCGTCTGCGTGGCTCCTCCATGCAGCTCTTGGCTGCGTTACACGGGCACGGGCACGGTATCACAAAACCGCAAATGCAAGCGCTGGCACCTGTCAGTAACTGTTGTTTAGAGGGAAGTTGTTCCTTTTGCCAGCCAGTGGAACATCTGATCTCCAGGCCGCTAAATAAATGGTATTAGACGTCATCTGGGCACCATATGGCCTGCGTGCTTCTGGCTGTAGCTGAGCCACAGCCCTCCAAGCAGCCAGGTGAGAGAGCCAGCTTCCAGCCTCAGCAGCTATCTGCTTCTAGCAGTAAGGCTTCCACATCGGTGTATTGTAAAGAGAATCAGGGAAAGCCTCTCATAAAGTACCAGAGGGGTTTTTTTTTTTCCCCTTTGTGGGAGTGCTGAAGTTTCTGCTGACTCTTCCAGGCATGGATGAAATCTAGCTGTTTAACGTCAATTGTGCCGCAGAGCCTACAGGTCTGCGCCCTGGTATATCTGCAGCTCTGATACCTCCTCAGAGACCTCGTGCTGTGTTTGGATGTCAGAAACTGTGACTTAAAAGAGCTCATCTCATCTTATGCAGCTTTTATTATGTTGCGCTACTGCAGCTGCAAAAGAAGCCTGTTTTACGTGGGCATCTTGCTTTGTCACCATGCCTGAATGGACAGAACCAATGTGTGCATGTAGCTGGACCATGCAGAGAAAGAGGAAATGAGGTCTGAATCTGTTCCTGGAGTAGCATAAATTAGTGAGCTACTGAGAGCCCTCAGAGAGGTTCACGGAGAGCCTTGTAATTACCTTACCCAGGTAATTACAGCTGCAGGTGGCAATGTAACCATGAATCACATAGGTGAAAGTAGCGCCAAAGCCTCAGCAAGACTGGTTTTATAAGCCTAGGAACTGAGTCAACTACCTTTATTGACCTTACTGCCAAGACACCCTCAATCCTTGCGCTAACGGCTAGCCAGAGTGCAGCATGTTATTGCCATTTAAAACACCTGGGCCTGTGACAAGCTGTATTGGCCAAATCCTAGTCTGCATCCATACAAGTAAATCCAGTACTCATAGACGTTTGACAGACAAACGTTGGCTCTGTGCCTGCAACTCACTTTTTAACAAGTGAAGATCTGTTTCCATCCTACAGTGCTTGAAAGGAACTACTGTTTTTGAGAACACGAGACAACTAAGGTAACAAATGACTTAATCAGCTACCAATGTCCCATAAGTATGGACACACGGGTTTTGCAAAGGAACTTAAGACTTCCAGGTTTCAAGCCATACTGAACTTAGACTTTGAACTCTTAGCGGATTGAACTGTATTTTTCCTGTCCTAACTGCTTACATGCCTTATTGTCTAGAGTGGCCTTTTTAATTTTCTTTCAGGAATACTCATAACATATCTAATGTTCTGGGCTGAGCTGAACGGCTTCACTGTTATTTCCAACCTAAAGCCACATGCAGTCTACAATGTGATGATGTCTTTGGACCTAACTCATAGAATCATAGAATCATAGGGTTGGAAGGGACCTCGAAAGATCATCTAGTCCAACCCCCCTGCCAGAGCAGGGCCACCTAGAGCACATCACCCAGGAACGCGTCCAGGCGGGTTTTGAATGTCTCCAGTGAAGGAGACTCCACAACCTCTCTGGGCAGCCTGTGCCAGTGCTCTGTCACTCTCACAGTAAAAAAATTCTTCCTGATGTTCCTCTTGAATCTCCTATGCTCCAATTTGCATCCATTACTCCTTGTCCTATCACTGGTCATCACTGAAAACAACTTCTCTCCATCTTCCTGACACTCCCCCTTTACATATTTGAAGACATTGATGAGGTCACCCCTCAGTCTCCTTTTCTCCAGACTAAAGAGACCCAGCTCCCTCAGCCTTTCCTCATAAGGGAGATGTTCCACTCCCTTAATCATCTTTGTGGCTCTGCGCTGGACTCTCTCAAGCAGTTCCCTGTCCAATTGGTTAAACCAATTTGCTTCAGTAAGAACAAAACACGACGTTCAAAGCTTTGCTGCCTTCCCCTGTAAGATGAAAAACCCTAAAGAGAGTGGAAGAAACAGCACAAGGAACTCAGCATCGGGGTACACGTGGCCCTTCTTAACCTCCTCTGTCCTCACGCAAAAGCCTGCTGGAAGAAAGATCTCGGAAGAGCCTTCCACCAACTCTCTCGTCTCACATCCGCAAAGCTGTGATACCCGAGGTTACGTGACAAATTTTGGCTATGCGATTTCTGTGCTGCCGCAGCAGCTTTGTTCTGCCTGTTGGTGGAGAGCTTCTGTTGGATGGTTTGAGGTTTTCCTCCCCCTGCTTGGACAACCCAACACATTCCTACAATAGCTTGGAATCTAAGCTTAGTCTGCCAATTGACGGTAAACCACTGCATAGAGACGAGGACAAGATTGACGTACAGAGAGTAAACCATGGGAGTACACTGCCACACTCTTTACCTGGAGCTTCCCCAAACAATGAAGACCTCACGCCTGAGTAGTGAGCTCTATCGGAAGGTAAAGGCGGCACAAATAGCAAATAGTTGCATCATCTGCCACGAC
>VXBO01005573.1:202350-229930 GCA_013400135.1 Rhinoptilus africanus
CTGTCACCAGGGCACCCACCTCATTCAACAATGGGCCTGTATTGCCTCTAGTGTTAGTTTTGTCAGCTATGTATTTGAAAAAGCCCTTTCTATTATCCTTAACCCGACTTGCAAGGTCATGTCCCATGCCTTCATGGGATGAGTCCAGTCCACATACCCTGAATGTGTTTAGCAAGGATAGACAGCATTGAATTAAGTACAAGCACAGTGGCAGGGGGCTCCAGGGGGCTGGAGCACCTCTCCTATGGAGACAGGCTNTGATTCTGTGTTCTCATGCAAAATCACGACTGGTCAGATTCATGCCTTTTGCACTTGAGTTTAGTACCTAGAGCTTACAAACAGCAAGTAGAGACCTGGGTGCAGTTTCCTTTTGAGCCTGAGAAGGCTCAAGGCTCTTGCACCAGAAACGGTTCTAGAATGAGAACTTTTTCTACTCTCCCTGTTGAAGCTGTACTGTTAAAAAAGGGCAAGATTCATGGGAAGACCCGGGGGAGGCAGACAGAGTCAGTGTGTGTACCTGGCTCTGGAACTCAGAAGTTGCTGAAGGACGTGAGGATGGGCCTTTTCAGTGTGAAGCCCAACACAATTTGTGCATTTTATTCAAAGCCAAGAACTCCTTAGAAGCAGCCAGGCCTGCCTTCTCCTCTAGGAAGCACTCTTATTGAACTGTAAAAGTGGGTTCAAAATTATTTCTTTTTTCTACCTCCTTTTCTACTTCGTACATACCCTTATTATGGGCATTTCTTCTTGTTCAATTACGAGATTTCCCTTTTCATATGATAGCTGACAACAGCCTAATTTTTACATACAAAATGTTATCCTTCTATTGGATAATACCTGTGAACTGCAGATGCAAATTGGTGATGAACTTCATCTGCTGCATTAGTCATTATGGCAATTCCTAACAGAGGGTTTGACTTAGTAAGGATTATATGTCCCACTTCAAGGAATAAGTTATTTGCAGTTGTGCAGGTGTGGTGTATGAATAGATGTTATGCCTCTGTGGACAGATAATTATATAAATGGAAAGGAACCCTTAACTGGTCCTCTTCTTAAGGATAAAATCTCAAGGTGGCAGCATGACCTCTGGCTATCCAGAGGTCATTGCAAATAAGTGCAAGTTAAATGGGGCGAGCTAGAAGGTGAATGGGAATGCAAAAATTGATATGTTAATATCAAATTATCCCAGCCATAAAGAAAAAAAAATATTTTTTTAACATAGGGCACCTGTTCTATCTAGATTTAATAGGCAGGAGAGGCAGGGTTAAGGTGCTGGTTACCTGATTTTCTGTCAATTAGGTTTGGACACCATGTTCTGCAAGGACATAGGTAAGACAAAAAGGCTGTCTACACTCTCCACTTGCACTTGGGTCTAGGCTTCTAGCTGGTGAATATCTCTAGGTTTTGGGAACACACAGGCAATGGGGGCTTGACTGAAAGATGCTTTTTTCTGCCCTTCGTCTACAGTCTCCTCCACTCTACATAGAATCACAGAATCACAGAATCATAGGGTTGGAAGGGACCTCAGTAGATCATCTAGTCCAACCCCTCCCCCCTTACACTACATCTAGTGGAGTGTAAGTGTAACTTCCATCACAGCTATAACTAATTGCTGATGAGGCTGAGGTGTGTGCAGGCAAGGGATGAACTTCTCCACTGCGTAACTCAGGAAGCAACTGCACATCAAAAATTCCCCCAGCTGGGGAAAGGCCACAGGGCAAATCTGAACCTGGGAAAGCAACTGTAATGTACAGGTCATATACATTCTTTCTGCCTCTTGAGGTGTTCCCTCTTCTAACAGTCCTTAAATATTAAACAGAAGGATGGCCACAACCACACATAGCAGGTACAGCCTAGGCCTAAAATGTGGAAAACTGGATGAGCTCCTCAAGGACTCCTAGAATGGTCTTCACTGACAAAGCACCCGAAGCAATGTTTCAAGATTTAAGCCCAATTTAGAGGATTAGCATCTGTCAAGCCTAAATCACTTTAAAAAGTGGGAGGTGGGGGGATGGGGGAGGTGGTACTTAGGAACATACCAAGTCTGTACTACATGTTTTCTTGTTTCTGCTTAGGTTCCTGCCCACCCCCACCCTCAGACACCAATCTTGCCAATTTTCAGCTCCCTCTCAGCAGAGCTGTTATGCCACAGCCCAAGCATGCCAACAGACATGACTCCATGCCTTTACGCTGCTTTTCCATGCATGGATTTTCCCTGCCCTCAGCTCCCCAGCCAGAGTGCCTCTCCAGTACAGGATTAGTCTGAAGGTCTACAATACACTCCTATTGTATTAGCTCACCAAAATGGAGATCAACAGGATAATGGGCAAGCACTGGGGGAAAGGGGTTGTACAAGTGTCTGCGTGAGCCAAGTCATGCGTTCACCCTGTTTCATTTTTCCAGATGTGGTGCACAGGGTTTGTACCGTTGCAGTAAGTTGTGTAGCTCTGTCAATGTTTTTACAGCCTACTGTGGGAGAATGCATCTGTCCCTACCCCAGATCCTGGCAGAAGTAGCACGGGTATGGCAAGCCATGAAAGTGAACTAGTGTTGGCTCCACATCTGTGGTTCCGTTGGTGGCAAGGCATTGATCCAGTGGTTTATTCTCTGGTGCATGTCTGCGTTACGCAACAAGCCTGCTTGTTCTCAACTCTCCGTCTTTTAAATTGTCTGGAATCAGTACTCTGAGCCTATTCCACACTCCAGATGATAGGTCCACTTTCAGCGGGCTGACCCAGGCAGCCCTTTGCATATCTGCTGCGTCCCAAGACATCCTGCTCTTAGCTTTGGTGCTATGCAAGTCAGCACATTCCCCTTCTCCTGGCACAATTCTGTACGAGCCTGCCTCTTCTCAGCTTTCTAAGCCAACTTCAGCAATGTCAGCGACATTCCATGCCTTTCTAGTCCCAGTTTCTGTCTAAACTCTGTGAATCCACAGAACGGCACAAGATAATCTGTTCACAGCTCCTGATCCAGTCCAAGCAGTCAGAATATACCCAACTGAAACACATTTTGGTGCAAGTTGATACGATTGCAAGGAGAAATAATTAAGAGAAAACATTACAGTCTGATATGACCTTTCTGGGCTGCCATGGCAGAGAAGTCATGGTACTAAAAGGGAATCACTATGGATTAAAGGAAGCAGGTATCCTAATGGGGAAGATGCCTGCGTAATTAGTATTTAAGCAATAATTAGTACACAATGACATGGTACCAAGTTCAAGAACGCATAAAAACTATCAAGAGAAAGGAACATTAGCAATACTGTTATTTATTACCCACTGTGAAAGATTAATAAAGGTTAAAATTAGTTTCAACTGCATTTGGTGAAAAACCTAGAAAGATGAAACAAAGGTGCTTTCATGATTCTCTTGCTGAAAAGGGAGCTTTTGAGATTCAACAGGAAGCAGTCGGACTGTCAACATGAAAAGAGTGATTGATCAGAGGAGAGTGCAGAGGGGCTCCCACTACAGAGCCAGCTCAGGAAATCTGTGCCATGGGCAATAACAGTGATGACGGAGAGTCCAGACCAAATGTTACAGGGGAGTTTCTTGAGTGACGGGAAGGCATAAGAGCCTAGTGGTATGAGTCAGAGGGAGACAAGTAGAAGTTGGTTGGGGGGTTTTGAAGGAAGGAGAGAATTTTATTTTAATACAAAAATCAAAATTGCTTGCATGTGGCTCAGGAAAAAGGCCAAATGGGGAAGACAAGCTGAGTAGAGAGATGAAAGTTACTGGTATCGAAAAGGGAACCGGGATTATTAGTGTCTTCTGATAGCAGTGAATGGCAGAAATTAGTGTGCTGCTGAGAGCACTGTAGAATGGTGTAGCATCAGTATATCTGACAGATGAGGAAATCTATTATCTTCATCTTTTCCACTTGAGAATCCCAAATTACTTTGTGCTGGGATATCCTGAAGTGTGGAGAAAGTTCCTGGTCTTGGAAGGAGGTACCAATAGGACAAATACAACCGTTCATGTTCATAATGGCTAGAGGAGAAAGGTTAGCAAGGGATGGAACAGGATGGTGAAATTCAGCTGAAATAGGAACAGCATGTTCAGAAAGGCACTGGCTGGTCATTTTCTGAGTGGTGAGACAATGGTAAAACATACAGAACCAAGGAGCATTGGGTAGGTGAGCCCAGGAGCAGTTTTGGGAGAAAAACGAGGGAATCATTCCCAGTGAGGGCAAGAACAAAACTGAGTGTATGGAGCGTCATCAGACTGACACAAAAGAAACCACAAAGGAAAATTTAGATCAAACCACATGTCAGTTCTGCTGATTTGCTTAATTGAGAAGTTTACTTAGTATTTCATGTGGAAATCAAGAGTTTGCATTTATTCCACTCTGTGGTCAGTTTTAACAATGTAACACCAGAACTCTGACAGCCATTTTAAAGCAGAAGTAGGAAACTTCCCAAAAAACAGAAGTTTTGCTATCCATATGGTTGGCACAATCCATTCAGATATGTATACAACTAATGTGCAAAGAAAGTACATCGTCCCAGAAACCGCTTTCTAATCTTCTCTATATTTTTTTTAAGCTGTTTTTTATCCACACTCATGCAGATTCATTCTTATCCTGGAAGTGACCCTACAGATTTCAATTAATATGCCAACTGTACAGACACAAATGTGTCATACAGAGCATTTCAAGGTAAAATTGTGGCCTAGAAGTAATACACAGGATAAATACTTGCTACACAAAATAGTTTCCTAGGCATAGGTTTTGTTGTCAAAGGCGGTGCTGCAACATCATTAGCTGACTAAGACCAGGACTTTGGGCTGGTTGGGACTGTTTTGCTATCCTGCGTGGGCTTTCAGAGGCAGAGAGACCTATACCACCAGTAAGGTCCTACAGCAGACAGCTGTATATAGCTACTGAGTGAACTACCAGAGCTCAGGAGAGGGCAAATACTACCATCAGGGAAGAAAATGCTAAAGGTGGCTGAGGGCCTAGGTAACAAGTAGATTCAGTGGAGATGCTGGGCTAAAAATCTTCCCATAATCACAAAATATATAACAAATTCCAGAAAACAGTAATACTGAGGTGGCACCCAGATCTGGTGCTGCCTGTCAGCTTTCATGTGCAGAGGACCTGACATGGTGGAGCTTCGGAACAACTCTTCTTCCCTCCTCAGTGGCTGACCAAATATTGGACCTGATGGGCTCCCACTGGCTCCTTGCTCCCTTCCACATTCCAGACAAGAACAAAGACTCATCCTTAGAGATGAGAAGTTATGTAGGCAGCTATTGCTGCCCTTCAGAGAAGGGAAACAAGCTAAAAAGACACATAGGAGCTGAGATTAAAACTGAAGCGTTTCTGGCTAGGTGTCCTCTGGAAGTCATAGCACCGTCTTTCTGATTAGAAAGAAAACCATTTGATTTACATAGAAATATTTCTGGCAACAACAGGGAAAAGACATGCTATACCATGGATACGATTTTGATTACACTTTGAAAGTTTGCCTGAAGGGAACAGTAGCAACAAAATAGTTTGCTCCTTAAGCTGTCCCCCTCCAAAATTAAAAGAAAGCTTTTCTGCTTAGCAGAATATTAAAATGACATGTCACTATGAGTTCAGTCACCTCCCAAAACTGCTCTCTCTTTACTAAGAAACCTTGTGACTTCCACATTAAAGCAAGGATGGGTGAAAATAATCTTGACCAATCACACATGGATCATCTCCTCCTGTTTATTCAGATGTTAACGCAGTATCCTTTCCTTTTCTCATTACAACCATCACTTTAACAGCAGACTTGCATTTAATGTTACAAGAGCCCTTTAATGACGACTGATGAATGTGAACAGAGAGAGAAGTTATTTTTACAAGTAATTATTGCCTTGCACTATTGCTGCAGCAAGCACTCTGTGTCAGGACGTGTGCAGCAAAAGCCATATAGCTGAAATTATTTGCAGATCTCCGTTTTAAACTCTAACTTCATGTACTTGAGACGTCTCATTTGTGGTCTGAATCCAAAGGAGAAATATTTCTCCTCCTTTTGTTTAAAAATTATTTCTATCTCAGACTGGAAGTATTTTGTTGCTGTCCGTGTTCCTCCTGTTCTTTAATCATAGAATCATAGAATGGGTTGGGTTGGAAGGGACCTTTAAAGGTCACCTAGTCCAACTACAGACATGGTGGATAACAGGCTGGAACAGAACTGTAGAATACCATTTATTTTGGTGCAGATCTCTGAACATTAGAAAAAGGGCTGGCAAACTGGGGATCCAAATACTGAACCATTTGGTCAGGATACGAGCACAGGAGTTTATTTGCATACTTATACTGGGGTTTGAGTTTCTTAGTCATTCTCTTATACAGGCACCATGAAAAACATGTCACTTACCAAATCACTCTGACTCACTAAGTCTCTTCAGTTCAAGGCCTCATCTATTATATATTTGACCAATCTGGAGTACTATTACATGGTATAGCCAAAATCTCCCCTTTAATTATAAGTCATGACCATGGCAATAGCGCAGCTGCAAGATTTGGCAAACTGATCTCCTGATAAAATTATTAACATGATCTTATAGCTACGAGTACATATTTACATTTCCAAACCAGAGAAAATGATGTACAAGGTAAATACTAATGTTGATGGATGTGTTGTACAGCGAAGGCCAAGGTACTGGACACACAATTTGCTTCTCTGCCCACAGACACGTAGGTTAACAACTTAAGAGTACCAAAGTAATCTTTAATGCATCAAGCATTCCTGGGCAAAACTTCTTTAATATATTGCACTGCCATTCTCCTAAACTACCATTCTGATCCTAGGCAAACACCACTTCTGCAACCTTTATTTAAAAGTTTTCCATCGAAATCCTGGTGGTGATGGGCAGCTAATTATCTTTTTAAGCAGCCTAGGGTTCTTTAATAAAAAAAGTTTTCCATATAGAACTGGAAATTAAAACAGCCACATCAAATCTGGTAGCCAGGAGGCACAGGAATCCATATTTTGTGAGTGCCACTTTCTGATCTGAGAACAACTTGCACCCATTTATGTCAGGACACACCAAATCAGAAGTGCTCTTCTCCCTTGGTGCTGCCTCACAGGCTTGTTGGCATAGTCCTCACATTGCCAGAACTACCCTCCCTTCCATAGCACAGTGGTGACAAGCTTCACCTTGCACCCTGAAGGCTGCTGCCTCGAATACTGGGGAAGACCCAAGTACAGAACAAGGGAACGGAGGTGTTGAACCTGTTGCAATGCCACTGGACTGGACTCATCTCACAAACTGAACTACTGACAAGGTTGCTGTCAGAGGTGGAGTTGGGTGTGCTGGGTGAAGGGGACACACATCTCAAATGGGGTGCTGCTGGATTTATTGCTTTGGCTGCTTAGGTAGAACCTCCTACATCACCACTGCATGCAAAGCCTCCCACCAGGGAAGGTAAGACCTCTCACACTCACTAGGCCAAACACCCAGTGTGGGTCTGTAGGGCAGAGCCATGCCTGTAAGACTTGTCTGGCTCACATAGAGTCAACAGTTCAGGCCCCTGGTTTTCTCTCTCCCCTCCGGGAGGTGAAGAAAATTCTCCCTGTTGAGATGCTGCTTTGCTTTGCCCTTCTCACAGAGGAGGAACCAAAGACAAGACCACTACTTCTGGTGGAGGAAAGCTCAGTGTGCCAGACTGTTGTGGTTTGGGCTGGGCTGGGCACTAAAACGAACAACAAATGCTCTCTTTTATCTCTCCCCCCTTCAGGGAGGAGAGAAAATGAGAGCAAGAGAGACTTATGAGTTGAAAAGAAACTTAACTACTTTCATGAAATATTAATAAAAATAGTAATAAGAGAAAGATAGTAATATTAATAAGTAAATAATGAAATACATACAATATATACAAAACAGTATCAAGCTCCCAGGATGACGTCACCGGCAGGCACTGGAGAAGTCCCAGACTGGACTTAGCAACGGATGGGAACTGGATTCTGGATCTGGATTCAGGAACGCACAGATTGGGATCAAAGACAGACGAACAGAGTCCTCCTTGGAAGAAAGAGGCTGACCTCTTTGTTCCCTCAGCTTTTATACTGAGCATGGGGCAGGTGGGATGGAATACCCTGTTGGTCAGTTTTGGGTGACCTGTCCTGTCTGCTCCTCCCTGCAGGTGTGACCCCTCTGCACTTTTTTCTGCTTCTGACCCTGCAACTTGGCACACAACAAAGTTAGTTGACCTTGGCTGTTACAGCAAAAAGTATAAGCAAGACCCTCTCTGCATACTACTCCTTGGTATTCACTATAAATATCAGACCTTATCTGCTAGAAGTGGACACTGTCTGAAAAGTACGCTGTTAATTTCAGAGGGTTAGAAGAGGCTTAACTGAAAAGTAAAATTACTGAAAAGAAAACTGGTTCTGTTTTACCTCAAACTGGGACACAGATGAAGGGAAAGCCCTGCCTAGGCAGGTTTCCCCCAGACCTGCTGCCTCCACCAGGAGGTGCAGACCCTCCCTCAGCCAGGCTGCATGCGAGGTGTTCCCATGTGGCTGTCCTGGCTCTCGCCAAGCCACAGACCTCTCACCAGTTCTGCAGAGCAGGAGTGGCGCGCTGTTTGTAAGGTTTTGCCTTGCATGCAAAAGGCATGGTGTTAGTCCATGATAGTTTCAGCCCCCGTTCCCTAAACATCTTCCCCAGAAACACCCAACCTTGCTGCTTACCCCCAGGAAAACCGTCCCTGCTCAGAGGCAGCAATACGGAGAACCTTCCCAAAAACTGCAACTGCAGACATGACCCCTACCTCCACATAATGCAAACTGAGGATGCTGTAGGTGCCCTTTGAAGGTTTAACTGAAAGCTGCGTTGGCTTTGCCTCACAACTGAGATGACTGATATACTACAGCAGCTTGGCCGCGCAGTCCCATTGCTCCAGAGTGCCGTCAGAAGGAAGGCGTGGATGTGGAGACTGCTTGAGAGCCTTCATGTTAGAAACTGTGATAAATTAACATGTATAAACATATCAAGGAGCAGCATGCATTGCCTCCCCACAAGAGTGACTGAACTAATTTATTTTTACATTTAACTATGTATCCTAATCCTGTCCTAACTCTACCCCGCTGTTGCTAAGACAAAGCAAAAAACCCCTCAAACTCAAATAATTAAGTCAGGCCTAAACATCAACCATACTTTTTTCAAAACAACTATGCAAAAAGACAAGTAGAGAAAGCATGCAGTATTTGTCAGCATAAACTGAAATAAGCACTGAAAAGAGAACTGTGGAAAAATATGTCGTACTTACTATGGTTTAGGCCACATCCTAATTTCACATCCTGATTTAATTCAGCACAAGTCTGAAACAATGCCACTAAATCCACTTTGCATTTACCCCAGGTAACTGAGCAAACGAACACCAGGAATGAAATTAAGCTTGATGTTAGATTAACAGTTAAGCTTAGTAGCACAGATGAAAGTATAACCTTGAAACCTCTTCTTCCCCTTCCTTCAAGTCACATTGCATTTTAAACAAATCCAGACACTGAAACTACTGCAGAGTTGGGCAGTTCCTTAGTTACAGGAACGTAGTTTTCACAGGCATCAAAGGTTTGTGCTTTGAATGTGCACGGGTTACTTATTTCACAGCAGACTGAATGTAAGCAGTTGGTTTTGCCCTAGAGAGCTCCATGCAACCCTCGGATCTATCAGCTTATACTGCTCTCTGCAGTGAGTGAGTTCAACCTGGATGCTTTCTCCAAAAAGGTTGCTCAGCTTCCTGCTGCCTACCAAGACTGAAACAAAGCAATTGCTACACTGATGTGTCCATGCTGCAAAGCCTGTATATTTCCTTGCTTCCAGAGTCTATGAAAATGCTCGTGAGAAGAAAAAACCATGACCGTTAAATGCTTTCTTTTGGAGGGGAAGGGGTAGGTGGTGTTCCCTCAAGCTTACTATTATGTCTTCAGTTGAAATGCAGTCACTCAGCCTTTATTCCAGTCACATTTTCAAATAGGTCAAGAAGAATATAGGAACAAGAATAAGTGTTTAGTATCAACCTAAAAATCTACGAGTTATTTAGATCCATTTACTACCTAAGAAACTGAGATACTTTTATGAGTGCTTCAAGGACCATTTTACTTTTTTTGGTTTTCATTCTAAAATGGCAATATTGGAACACACATAACTAATCCCTTCCAATATCAGTAAGTCCAACCTAAATAACAGATAAACAGAAGAAAATCTCCAACACCGAGTGATACTAGATGACTATGGTCTCTCTAAGGACTACTGATTTCTGCAAAAGCTGCTTTCTAACCCTGCAGGTAGGTACATTTTCATGACTTGATGTCCTCAAACCCATCCTAGCATCACTCCACGGGTATGTCACTGTCTGAAGCAAATCCTGGAAGTCTGAAAGCAGAAGCCTTCAACCAGGCTCTTCCTCCAGTACATTCACTGGTTGTAGGTCAGCTCTGAACATCCCTAAGCTACACGTAGTGCTTGCAAAAGCCAAAACATGGCTGTATGTTTAGCACCTAGCCTCCCATATTAGCTTAGTGGCTAGAGTATTTACAGCTACCATGGAAGATCTTGTTTCAGGCCCTTGAACTGGACTTTAACCCAGGGGTCTGTAATTCTGTGTAACACAGGCTGTTCTTGGGTAAGTGTCTATTAGGCAAGCTGTTTAAATAACTTTATATAGCTTTGTATAAATAACTACACATCCATTAAAGCGAAGATATGAACCGCATTCAGTGACAACGCAGCTGAGTGAGAAAGGAAGTCATTCTCTCTCTCTGACTTGATAAATATTTAGTTACAAGAGACTGGAAGAGATCTATTACAGAGCATGCAGGAATCTGGGAGCAGGAACATTCCCTTGGGATGTGTGTCACTTCATGACTAAGCAGCATATGCTTGTTCTAGCTAATGACTGGCATTACCTTTGAATGACTCGCCAGAATTAAAGATCACGGCTTTAAAAAAAAAAGTTTCCACCATGTAGTGGGGAAAGAGCTCCAGGAGAGGATGATGACAGAGAGCGAAAGATTACAACCTTAAGCCTTAAGGAGGACTTGAACAGTCCTCGTGATACTGGAAATCACAGCTATTTTGGGTCACTCTCCTGTTTGCACAGCCAGCTGAATATAGTGACTTGGAAAAACAGCAATCCTTCCAAAAGAGGATTTAAATGCAAGGGCAAGACAGCAAGACTAGCTACTATACTCACAGGTGGAGTGACCCGATGGTCTGAATTGAAACTGAAAAAATACGGAGTAAACTGAAGACAAGGAATATGTCTCTTAACAGTCACCAAGACAAACATGTGAAACTGAATCCCTGACCAAGATTTAACTAAGTGGTGGCAGAGGGTGGTGCGGGAGGGAGCTTCAAAAATGAAACTCCCTAGAATCTTACTGTATTTAAATTCAAGCAGAGGAAACCAGCAAGATGATCTGAAAACATAAAAGTTTCTAACAACCAGCTTATCTTTCCTTTCCTCTCTCCTGCTGTGTCAGATATAAACTGGATGAAACAGTGAATTCTTCCTCTGGAAAATATCAAAATCAGTTTAGACCAATTTTAGTTCTTCTAAATCATGGCCTGTTCAATATAATCTCTAGGTCACAGATCAAGGAGAAAACGACGTGCCACATAAAGGCATGTTTGACCCAGACCTCTGGATCAGTGATTTTTATCAAATGACCTGTGCGTGAGAGTTGATCACAAGGCATCCAAAATGGTCCTAAGTACAATGTAAACAGCTTTTTGTAAACAAACACATGCAGATACAAGTAAACATGAGGGGTGAGGGGGGATAATAACAGTCAGGTCAGATGTATTTTTAATTTAGTTGTAAAGGGATAAACCATTCCAGCAACATTACACAAAACATGTGTCCCACCAGGGTGAGACCTGACATGACTCAGCATTTCCTATGCTGTTCCTTCCACGTGGGACAGCCAGACAGGAGCTGGTGTACACGCTGTCTGGCTTCCTGCTTGGTATGAATGAAGGAATGGGAAATAGAGTGCAAGCATATCATCGTGTGTATTCATTCCTTAAAGTAAATTCAGCCCAAGCCTTCCTTGGACAGAGTCAGTGTTAGAGATTAAGCCAGGGCTGACTGCCCAGTCAAACAAATGCCATTTACAAAGCTAGACTTTGCACTTCAGTGAATGCAGGGATGACCAGCACTTACTGAGTTCTTCCTCAGTCGCTGGTCCCAAAATACTTTTAAAATTGCATAATCACTCTTTCTAGTGGGATATCTAGATCTAACCGAAACATTTATCATTTAATCCACTGTTTTGAAAATAAACAATGCGGGCACCTAAGAAGAAACATTGCAGATCAAGGTTTTAGTAACTTTAGCGGGGCAGTTCCACCTCGGGATCCTGATGTATGGCTGAATTATGACACTTCACAGCGTGCTGCAGGAACACGGTATGTGGCTGGTTTTTTAGCTTATCAAAAGGAAGACAGACTGATTTAGCTTAAACTTTCATAGGTTCATAAGCTTCCTATAGCCTAGCAGCACATACACAATGGCAGTTGCCACAACACAGCTGACACACAGTAACTCTCTGAGCAAAGAAATTCCAATGCGTCACCTTCACCCAGATCTCCAGTCCCATATTTTTCCACAGAACATGTCTCAGAAAAGCTAATGTAATTATCTTCAGTAACGATTTTCCCCTCTTGTCCTCTCCTCCCACCTTTTTCACTTTTTTTTTTTTCTTAAATGGTGAAATAAAAGTTCACGAAGGAGGTACCCATCTGTTGCAAACTGGTGCATGATCATTATAGCCTTATTGTAATGCTTTAGCACTGAGTTTATCGTCTGGCTGTGCCTGTGAAAGCATTCTGTTAATTACAGAAAAAGGGAGTGATTTCTAACAAACCTGAACTTTGGCAGCTAATTCACTATTTTAGTAGCAGATACTGGAGAAGCTGTGTTACAATTAAGCTCCACGAGTATCTCAGTGTTATCACTGAGAGCTGAAGCTACACAGAGCAAGGGAAGACCACAACCAATGTCAAGGTCTCCCCACAGTTAACAGAAAAAACAAGAAACTAATTCTTCTGCTTCAGAGGATAAAAACTGTGAGTAGTAATCAAAGTTAAAACCATGATAAAATACTATCAGATGGGGAACAGGTCCAATGCGTTCTCACTGCTCATTAACAGGACACATGTCCCCTTTTAGTAAGGCACTAAGTAAGAACATACAGTACCTAAACATAGACACTATAACATTAACATTTGGATCCAGCTCCTCCATTAGCATCTCCATCTTCCATTCTTAAATGGAGATTATGACTTGCCCACAATAACAGGGCAAATGAGCACCCACAAACACCCACAGCATCAGTGTTCCCATTCCATGAATGCAGCCAGTCTAAAAGTGCCCAAAAGCTGCCACGGAAGACAAGAGCAGCAATTTCTGCAACTTCTCTTCTGAAAAACAAGATTATTTCCAGCATAATTAGCTGCAGGATCAAAGATTGTTACAACTGTTCACTGAAACCTAAGGCTGAGCCCCCAGGTCTGGGATAGCAGCTAATCTGACCAAAGAGTCAGCTGAATCCAAAGCTAACTATCTTTAAACTGACTTGGTTACTGTTTCTACCTCTGGATCAGCGTTGCTCTCACCCAGGCCCCGACCCCTTGTGTAAACCCTTCCCTGAGTCACAGTGCTTCCTGACTTGGCTATCAAAGAGCATTGAACTGCAGCTTTATATGTCCAAGAGTCCCCTTTCCCATTCAGTAATCTTTTATTTTCTCAGAACTCCTCCTCAGTGTTGTAATTCAAGTTTGACACCTCCAGGCACTACGTCACACACAAAAAACCCAACCCAAGACAGGTGGTACTTAGGCTCAGAAAAATAATTTCTCAACCAGTTACTTTATTATTAAGAAGTGCTGCAGAGTCCCAGAATTCGGTAAAGCTTGGCCTTGCCTCCACAAATTTTGTCAGTGTTTCAGTGTTTCAAGCCAAAGATTTTCCTGCTTCCTCTCCAAGTGCTCCTGTTCACAGAGAATCCAAGTTTGTCTCCTACCTGTCTCTTCAGCCAAGCAGGCTCTCCCTCCGATTGTTCTGCACCCCTGCTGAAAGTCTATCAGCCATGCTGGTTCCCTTCTGTAAAAACAAAGGAAAAAAAAAAGATTTAAAAAACCCCAAATCCAGACCCCTCCACTTCAAAGGTCTAGCCCAACAGTTCTGAGAATGAACCAAAAATTGTCCTACCTTGGCTGTTCTCTAAGATGTCTAAACATTTTTTCTGGGAAGACAGCTCATAATTCAAAATGGATGTCCTAATGCAGTCTCTATTTTGGAGAAAGAAAAATTCTCCAGCAGAATGATGGTAGAAATCTGCCAGACAGATTATGATGCTGATGCAGAAAATTTAAATTTTTATAAAGTATCTATGACAGGTTTTTACCCCAGAGCATATAACATATATGCAGACACAGACATATTATACAGATTAGACTCTCTGGGGGCAAAAAGGAAATGCCAGGACATAAGTTTATATCACTTACAATCACGAGTGAAGAAGTGCTAACTAATGAATTGTTCTCACTGGACAGGCAGCTTTCAAGAGTTCTGTTTTTATGTCCATAAATGAGATTTTGTTAGAAAGCAAACTGACTGGTGACAGCTGCAGCAAAATCCAAGGGCTTTATTCCTACAATACATTCTTGCAAAGTCTGTGCGATGCCTGATACATGCCTCTTATTTTTCATTAAAAATAAATCACTCAGTACCTCTAATAATTTTGGTACAGACCATGAAGAACTGAATTAAAGTTGAACAGAAATGTAAGCTTTCAGAGTCTAAAAGACAAACTGAGGTTATCGCCTCAGATGCTTTAAAAGATGAACGTACAATTTGACCTGAAACAAATTTCAAAGTCAGTGAAGGCCAAGTGAAGATAAAGAGAAAAACGAAAACGATTTCAGCAATTACTTAGCACTGATATTTCAGTAGTAGAGAAACAACTTGTACTTAGGTTAGAAGATGCCTCTATGCCTCTGATAAATAACTTGATACTTAAAAAGCAAAACCAAAACCCAGAACAAACCTGAAAACTGTGAAATATAATATTACTTTACACTCTAATTAATTCATTTCATGCTACAGTATAAATAGCAGCGATAACTATGTTTCTTATAACACAGAGGTTCTTCAAATAAATAGTAGCAAGGGGGAAAATAGCAGCAAGGAAGGAAAAGGGGGAATATAATGGTTTTGGCTGGGGTAGATTGGCTTTCTTACTAGCAGTCGGCATGGTGCTGTGTTTGGGTTTGAGATGGAGTGGTGTTTGCACAGTGATGTTTTTGTTTGTTGCTACGCAGTCAAGACCTTTTCTGCTCCTCACACTGCCCTGCCAGTGAGTAGGCTGGGAGTGCACGAAAAGTTGTGAGGAGACACAGCCAGGACAGCTGACCCCAACTGACCAAAGAGATATTCCATAGTATATGACGTCATGCTCAGTATATAAAGCTGGAGGAAGAAGACAGAAGGAGGGGGGACACTCATGTCATTTTGTCTTCCCAAGTCACTGTTATGTATGATGGAGCCCTGCTTTCCTGGAGATGGCTGAACACCTGCCTGCCAATGGGAAATGGTGAATGAATTCCTTGTTTGGTTTTGCTTGTGTGTGTGGCTTTTGCTTTACTTACTAAACTGCCTTTATCTCAACCCACGAGTTTTCCTTATTTTTTCCAATTCTTCTCGCCATCCTGCTAGGGGGCAGGAGCAGAAGTAAGGGAGCAGCTGTGTGGTCCTAGTTGACAACTGGGGTTAAACCATGACAGTTCTTTTTTGGCATCCAAAGTGGGGCTCCAAGGGTTCAAGATAATGACAGATTTGATTGGAATGTGCTAGATCAAATTTATAGCTGTTATTGCCATAACTATTACTATAGCTATTAATTGGCAGGCTCTTGTGCTTGTCATGGGGCTTGCTTGCCTTACTGTCTATTAGAGTCGTCTTCTCGTTAGTGGCTGCTTTTTGCTTTCTCTGCTTGCCCTACTGAGGTACTGCTTATCAGCTTACTTGGCTGTGCCTGGGAACATGTCGATAACAGCAATGGTAATGCACCTGGCCTGGCAGGCGGCCAGGGCATCCCTGCTTCTGTGCTGCAGTACTGGACAGGACAGACCTCCAGTTTGAACTTGAATCAAAACAGCCCTGCGGACACCAAAGGTCAGTGAAGAAGGAGGGCGAGGAGGTGCTCCAGGCACCAGAGGAGAGATTCCCCTGCAGCCCATGGTGAAGACCATGGTGAGGCAGGCTGTTCCCCTGCAGCCCATGGATGTTAACAGTGAAGCAGAGATACACCCATGGAGGATCCCATTCTGGAGCAGTTTGTGAAGAACTGCAGCCTGTGGGAAGGATTCACAGAAGGAGTTGGAAAAGTTTGTGGAGAACTGTCTCTACGTGTGAGGGACCGCACACTGGAGCAGGGGAAGAGTGTGAGGCATGGCAGAAACAACATGCGATGAACTGACCGCAACCCCTCACTCCCCATCCCCCTGCGCCACCCAGGGAGGGAGAGGAGGTAGGGAAATCAGGAGTAAAGTTAAACCTGGAATTTGAGTTGCGTGTTATGGGAATTACTACAGCAGGAACCCCTTGTTGCTAGCCAGGAGACCAAAGTAATGGATTAAATTAATTTGGTGGACATTTTACAGAGTATGGAGTATCCCTTTGGTCAGTTGGGGTCAGCTGTATCTCCTCCCAACTGGCCAAAGAGATATTCCATACCATGTGACATCATGCTCAGCATATAAAACTAGGGGAAGGAAAAGGAAAGCCGGGAGGACACGTTCAGATTTATGGCACGTGTCTTCCCAAGTAACCATTATGCACGATGGAGCCCTGCTTTCCTGGCGTTGGCTGAACACCTGCCTGCCCATGGGAAGTGGTGAATGAATTCCTTGTTTGGCTTTGCTTGCGTGCGTGGTTTTTGCTTTACCTATAAACTGTCGTTATCTCAACCCACGCGTTTTCTCACTTTTACCCTTCTGAGCCTCTTCCCAGATCCCACTGTGGGGGGAGCGAGCGAGCAGCCGCGTGGGGCTTAGTTGCTGACTGGTGTTGAAAGATGACATATGTTCAATTGTCTACCTCTCCTTTTTAATTACAGTATTTAAATGAAGGGTAACTGATGACAAAGCTTTTATGTCAATTGCTGATAATATAATGATGCCTTCAACTACATTGTTGGAAGTATTTCTTTTTAATTTTGAGTAAGTAATGGAAATCAGGTCCTTCTTAAACTAGTTGAAGGAGTGGCTGTTCCTATAAATTCAAAGCACAGAACTGCCTATGTAAAGACTTGCAGATCAAAGAGGATATGGTTATGAAACATTAAAACAAACCATAATATGCAAGTCAAAGATTATCCATGAACCTCTGGTACTGTCATTTTGGGAGCTCCCAGAGCTGTGTGGTTTTGCCTCTTGCTTTGGTGCTGGGAATGGAGGATATCCTCTTTCTCTTGAAAGTGACATGGAGATAATTTTGATGTATTTTAAAATTAACAGGAGTGCATATTTGCAAGGAAGTTAGGACATTCGGGTCCTCATGTTGCTTCACAAAACCTAAGTGGGTTATTTTAGATGTCCTTACTTAATTCAGTGATGCCACGATTTACACATACTTACTCTGAAGACAGAACAGGTTCAGATCCCTGACTCTCGCTTCACTAACTCGTACTTTGATGGCTATCAAAGCTTGTAGAGTTGGTGATCCTGTTTTGTCACTAGCAGTGATCACAGCAGTTACAGCTTGAAAAAAAATTACATCCAGCCATGAGACACAATGTAACCACTAGTGCCCAACCTCAGATTTTAACCTGGTTCTAAGCTTGAAATTGAAAATGTCCAGCAACTGCTCCCACACGGAAGGTGCCAGGACTGAAAACTGTTGCAGGCCCTCACCTTCCCTTGGTAGCCCTTTCACAGCCCCAGCAACACCAGGGCTCTGCACTCGCCTAGCTACTCTCTCTCACTGTCACCAGAGCTCAGTTCCGAAATGGAAAACATGTGCGGCATGTCTCATTCTCCTGTCTCCAGTATCTCTCTTTTATATCTCCCTCTGGCTCTGTCAAAGCAAGTTACACTTCATTAATTTGCTGAGCAGGTCCATTCATATTGCAGAAATTAAATTAATGAGAAGTGCAGCATCTTTGAATGCTATCAGAACTAGAAGTGATGGCACCTTGCCTCACTTAATTCCATGGAAGTTTTTCCATAAATCTGAACTAGGCCAGCCTCACTTCCAAACTGTAAGACCATCTAAACACTAAGTGTGGCTGCTTGAGTAACGCTGAGCTCCCCCCACTTCAAAGCAGCTTACTTGGCCATGCAGTCTGCAGTCCCAGGTGGTCTTCTGTTTATCTCCACCAGCACCTGCTTGCCTTTTCTGCTGCCTTAAGCTATTTCTGACACTGGGCCACCAATAAGCCTTATCTTAATTGTACTCGATGTTACACTTTTGAAGTATAATAGACATTTCTGACTGGGGCACTGTATTTCTGAAACAGCAGTTACCAATTCGTTTGGCCACTTGAGGGAAAGTGTATTGCCGAAAATAATCATCAGTGCAACTTTCTTCGCAGCTGTTACGCATAACACTGTGTTAGATGGACATGAGAGTGAAAAGTAGTATGGCGACATTAGTGTGGTGTTTCATCAACACTAAGCCTCACATCTCAGCTAATTAGTAAAGCAGGAATGCCACAATGACAAGATCATACTGTTATCAGTGCTCAAAATTAATTTAGCATGACATGTGTCACTTGGGCAGGACTTACTTTTTGGCCAGTCCACAGAAACGCCTCATTTCCCAGCAGATGTGGGAAAAACAGGCACACCAGAACATCACTTCTGCTAGGCATTCCATTCGCTAAGCCTTCCAACAATAATATTGTTACCAAATTTGCAACACAGTATCTTCCATCTGCACATGTATTATTATTATTAGTGTAGTAAGACAACAAAGAATATTTATCAAATAACATTGTCAAGAATCAACTAACAGCATCATGTGCTTATTTCCACAAACAGAGATATTCAGTTGTAGGCAAATAGTGCTTAATGTTGTCTGCTTTGTGTTTTCTACTAAGATTTACACCAACAGTGAAGGTCAGGACAGGTTACTACATTGTGTATATATGTTCCTAAGCACATGTGTATTTGTAAGCACAGGACATACTCATACATATAGAACAGAACAGCAGTCTGAAGCGCTCTGTAATATTAACACTAGGCAGCAAAAAAAAAAAAAAGATTAGATAAATGCACCCTGTGTTATTATTCATCTCCTCTTAGATTGGTAGTATCTACACATGAAATTAAATTTTGTTTTATTAGCAATGTTCATGCTTTCATACCAAGACTATAGATACATTAACTGTATTACTGCGAAATAAAGTAAGAACAGAACAGCACTGTAAGAAAGCAGCAGTTTTCTCTTAGTGTTTTATCTCCACAGCATAGAAGGAGCTTTGTTTAAACTTCTGCATTCAACAAAACACTGCGTAATACAACGTCATTTAACATCATTATTTGGAGTGAATAATAGCTTTTCCACTTCGAAAAACCAATTTGAGAAGTCATGTTTTGGAAGATGACACTACCACCAGACCAATTAACAAGCAATGAGTACTGTCTCTTATGTAATCCTTATCTCTATTTCTCTCAAATATGTGGTTCAGTGTCTGTGTTAAAGAAACAGATAAAAACTTCAGTTTAAAGAGAGGAACCAAAAAGAAAATGGGGGGACCAAATTTATTTCAGCACTTCTGTAACTGAACACAGATTGTAAGCCAATGCATTGCACAAACTCCCTCTTTTCCCCAAAAATATTTAGAACTCTCAGTGAGGGCAAGTACTTAATGCCAGTTAAGACCTAGATTTCATGTCCGCTTCAGTGTTGTACGTCACATACAATGTAGTGTCTATCTAGTTATCACTGTTGACTAAAAGGCTCTTTATTCTAGAAGGAAAAATAAGATTCACCAGAAGCAACTATTGCTCTACTGGCCTCCTGACCAGCACTGCTCACGGCAGCATGGCTCTGGCTAACCACATGACATAATGACGCACGGCTGGGCACCTCTCTATTTTAGCATGAGTTAAGGGTGTTATGTTAACCATGAATAGATATAGGTTAAGCATTTGACAGTACAGAGTTACAGAGTGCTGTGTGTCCCCTGGAGTTCACTGCAGATACACATGATTTCTCTCTTATTAAACCTGGCAGCAGTTTCTTCACAGAGAAGTAAATCAGAACACACTCATTGGTTCAATATCAATTAGCTTTCAATTAGGAAGAAAAAATAACTATGGGATTTTTGCAATTTTCTACATTTTCGTTTCACATTTAAGGCTAAAAGGTTCTATCTTCAAAGGGGAGGTTACTCCATCTTCGACTAACGTAATTTAAGAATAGAAATGCTAGTCAGGACCTAGCTGTATGCAGCTTGCTTAGATTTTGAGACTGCGGGCGCATTTGCAAGAGATTGAAACAGATGTCAATCATCTGCCTTAACTGCACACAGGTAAAACAGACAATTAACACCTTGTGAAGTTGTAAACAATTCAACACAAAGACTGAAAGTCATTCGAACTTGCCATAGCCTTCTGTTACACTTTTCAGGACTAACCAGTTAATCAAAGCAGCTCCACACCTGAGGTTTATCTCTGAACAGCTGAAGCTATTCGAAGATCCTATATAAGACTGTTAGCATCCAGGTGATTCAATTCCAGCTCCTCAGGAGACTAATGACTCTGCTTAGACTTGTCTTGTTTTGTTACACCTCATAAGAAGTGCAGAGGTGGGGCAGCTATCTGAGATTATGATATTTACTGGTAGTAGGATGCATAGCTCATACTATGCCTCTTAACTGCAAGGGAAGGAGGAAAGACGTATTTTAGTGTTTTAATAGTTAACAGATCAACAGATGATTAACAGCTGTGTAAAGACTTACGTTTGCTCCATAAGTATACACAGTTTGTTCATCTAGCTTAACTTCTTCCTTAAGTGTCCTGAGACCCCTTCTTATCAAGATATGAAATCTCCACACTGTAATTTTAGTATTCAACCCAAGGTTGCTTTCAGTCAGGCTGATAAGTACTCACTTTACACTGAGGATCCAAGCTCAACTACTTGTACCTTCAGTGTCTCCTAAAGCATCACCACAATTTTCCCTGAGCTCCCAGGGCAGTTATCCCCTACTTCTCTGAAAGAACAATCTTACCACAAGACAAAGAACAATTAGCTATGACTCTTATCACCTAGCTAATTATGCAGGCCACAGAGCACCCACGAAGTACTGAGAATGTCCCCATGATTTCTGGCATTTGAAATGAGTGTTTAAAGACTCCCGGAAGAAGACAAAAATCATAAAGACTATCACAAAAATATTTATGTAAAGAATGGTTTGAGCATTTACTCTCTAAAATACAAATCTTACAAAACAAAATGCTTAGAAGACACACAGTTTTAAGGACTGCATTGTCACAATGCCATTCACTTCATGTAAGTTGAGTGTTGCCACAGGTCCCATACTGTGCCCAAGATGGATATACACAGGATCACTGTGTTTTGAGATCCATGAACACTTATTTTCACTTTTTGACATTGTGAAAGATTACTTGGTGATGGGTTGCCTTAGGCCTTCACAAGACAAACTAGTTGTCTCAAGGTGCTTATGGACTGTCAGGAATATCTTTAAGTACCATGCTCCAAAAATCCAGCCCTGGGGAGGCTTCCAAGTTACAGTTTACTCTTCACCAACACATCTTAGTTTAAAAAAAAACCCTGAAAATTACAATTCTGTAGGCTGCATCATTTTATTTCAGCAGTCACAAGAAATATCCTGACATAGACAAAATAATTTTATATAAAATTATGTCTCATTTTTCTCACGGAGTCTAGGTGCCACTTTTTTTTTTTTTTNGAGTAACCCTTTCCCTACATCAGGCTGGATCCTATAAATCCAAAAGAATGCTCTCCTAAGAAGTGCTGGACTTGCTGATCATGTGTAGGAAGGGCATACTACACAGAGAGCAGAAAGCCTCATGCAAACTCAGAAACGTCAGTGTCACTGAACACAGATAGCATGCATTCCTGCTTTTCAACCCTCCTTCACCTGCAAACCTTTAGGATATGGGTTTTAAAATCACACACCGACACCTTGCTTATATTCCCGAGTACAAAACTACTGAGGCTCAGAAAGCAGAAGCCCCCAACCAATTGCTGTGATCCTCCCCCCAACCCAATAAAAACTTGGTGAAATTAATTTCCTTAGACTGTAGCTCTCTCATTGTCTCCTAATATTCGTGCTTGGATGGGCCACATGCAGGTTTAGCGATCTTCCTTGGTGCCCTAAATCATAACTGCAGATAGGCACAGCCTCAAATCATCACAATGTGCATTTGCCTTCGGAAGACTAGGGCCTCAGGCTATATCTAGGATTTTATAGAAAGGTAGCCAACACCCATTACTTGACACTTTAAAAACCTTACATGCCTTTTTCAGCAGTGAAAACATAACCTTTCTCTTTAGTCATCAAACATCCTTTTCATGGCTCCAGGTAGGTGAAAAGATCAGCTCACCCATATCACCTGGAAGATAGATGCAGTAGTTCCTAATTCTACAGATTTGCTCCTTAAAGTCTGGGCCTCTCAAGCAAGCACTGAATTTTTTCAGCTCAGTAGTACCAACATAAATGCTTAGTAAATAAAATAACATTAATAGCTTGTTTACATGTTCAATTGATGAAACTGTGCCATAACGCTGTACATGTGAGTGGTCACTCAAAACCTCTGTAATGTATCTATAATATTGAAAAGTGCTCTGTTTGCACTTAAATATGTGAAAATTACATCTTAGAATAATTTAAGCATTAATTTTAAATTGCATAACACTGAAGATAATACAGCAATCACAGCAGCAAAAATGATAAAGTGGATGCAATACCTATAGAAGTACAAAGCTGATGACTTTGAAAATAAAGCTCCCAGCGTATATTCAGAGCAGGTACAGCATAGACAGCAGCAAAAGCTTTTCTAAACTCAGTGTATAGTGTTTAATCATGGCCTGTCATAAAATCCCACTATTTTTTAACCACTCTGCATCCTCTTCAATCTTTGTTGAACATAAGGTTATACAGATGAGTAATATTTCTGTATATTATTATACCTAATACATAACATCCACATTTATATTGTGCTAAAAAGATATGGAAAATCTGTGGTCCCAGAAGGCATCCTTATTTCCTACATAAGCCTTCCACCCTAGTGACAGGGAGTTGTGACAGTGCATCTTTAGCAAGAACTTTCTATTTCCCGAAGTTTTAAGATACGGTACAATCACTTCCTTAGTTCACAGGCATAACAAGTAGAAGATCAATTATGTCATTTTTTGTTATACTGAATAATATTTAATGTAATAGTAAGTAGTATATTTCATTCATTACAATTCCATTTTTTATCCTTCTGCAAATCAAACTTAACCTTGTTTCGTAAGGACAAAAATAACTTTAGAGACAATGTTCTGAAATATACTTCTTAAAAAGCAAAACAAACTTTTAGCGTAGACTCAATCAAGCAAATACTTGGCTGACCATTAAGTTATTTTGTTTAGAGTAGAGTACACTAAACAGCATAAAAGTGCCCAAATACAGTTATTAAGAAAGAGTTATTTAAATTCACATTCCGTCCTGAAAAAAATACCAGTTAACAAGTGTAGACATCTCTTAGGTTTTGTTTTTGTCACCTCATACAGTGATTTTTGGTACAGTTAGATATGGTTTGCTGATGCAAAACCTTAAGGGGAGATAGACATTCTAGTATTTGCTTAGATAAGGTCAGCTAAGCGAGGTCACTCTTGCTTAGGGTGCCTCACAGTAAACCTCCTGCCTTCTCTTTGGAATGCACTAACCAGCCTGTGGTAAAAGCAAGTTAGTCAGCACACAATTAAGAAAACCAAACCAAACCCCCTTAAAACCACATTTTTTTTTGGTCACCTGTACCCGCTTTACTTGCTTAACTTCTTACAGATAAGCAAAAACTGATTACATAAACTGCAAAATTGCACCCACAGTTTCAAATTTCAGGAATGAGGGATCTGTTTCCTTGCATGCCCCAAGTGCCTGCACTAAACTGAGACTGTCAACGATCATGTCATTTGTCATCCTGATTTTGATACACTCACTTGTGCGCCACAAAAAGAAAGCACAGCCAGAACACCCCCTCTTAGACAAGAGAGCAAAGCAGTTATGAGATGCGCATGTGGTGGACAAAACCTATCATTTCTGCATAACTGGAAGGAAAAGATGAAGTCTGTTCCTTGTCAAACTTTTATGTTAGTTAAAACGTGAAAGTGAACACTATTACTCCAAGCAAGATTAAACCTATAATTCACTTATTTTAATTTTCAGAGTGGTCTGACTTCAAAATATGGAGAAGAAATTGCTTTTACATTAATGCAAGTTTCATAAACCACTCCCCAGGGTAGCTGCACAGCTTTTAGTCTTGCAGCATAAGTGATTATGTCACTTAATGAAGTTTCTCCATTGTCTTATAACTAACACTACAGTAATCAATATATAATATATATGCTTATATACTGAGGCACAGACATGGGGGAGAACCATGTGGAGATGGGGGAGAAAGGGCTGGCACAGGGAAAGGTTGAAGGAGGACCCAGAGAGAGGCTTGGCCCTAGAACCTGCTAAGCTAGAGAAGCCATCGCTCCTCTTTGCCAGTAAATGTCTGGAAATGCCAGTGGCAAGTACAGATTGCTCCAGCAGTTGATCCTCATCAGGAATAACTTCTACCCACTACTTCGAGTCTATACTAAAGCCCATGCAGAGAACCAAAAGGTTGCAAACCTGATTCTTACCAATACAGCATAAGTAAGACAGGAGTCAGTGTGATTCTACATAAGAAATTCCTAGGGCTTTTGTTCTTGTTTGAGCTTTGATAGCCACAAGAATGCCCACATTCAAAAAAAAAAAAAAAAGCATGTACAAATTGCAGAGTCTATTATGCAGTTCTGAAATGTTATGTTTGTCCTCAGGACTTTGATTTACCCTTTTTGCCCTTGCACAAAGGTGGCAAAGTGAGGTCTAATTATGGGACTACAGCTGGTTGGCATAATTTATTTAGATTTACAAAAGGTTTCTGACAAGGTTCCATGCAAGGAGCTACTGGAGAAACTACTAAGATGTTAGAGAAAAAGGCAAGTGATTCTCATGATTGAATATCTGGTTGGAGCAAGAGAATCAAAGTGTAAGATCAATGGTTGGTTTTTATTATGACAATAGGTTAACAGCCAGGTCCTATACTCAGTTCAGCGTTCTTTAATATATTAACTCAGACTAGCAAGAGAGGGAGAAACAGGGACACGTAAAGAATAGCGAGATGACAGAGTCTGCACCTATCAAAAATATATTTGTGAAAAGGGAGATTTTTGACTAACTTCAGCATGATTTCAGTTAAATGAATGAACGATGCAAAAGAAGTTCAGCACCAAGATGAGTAACAAACCATGCACAACAGAAACTTCAAACAAGCTATACAACCTCCAAAGTTCATAGAGCCCTGTGCTCAGTATGTAGCAGCAGCCAAAGATAACGCCAAACATGCTGGATTCCATAAGAAATAGGTCAGGGAGTAATATCAAATACATATATATTGCAATCAGAGGCATAACTTTACTTAGAATACTGCATGCTGCAAAAGTCACCTTTATTGAAGAATGGAATATTGTAGGACTAAATAGACTTGGGAGAGAACCACGGCAATGATCAAAAGCTGGGAGTAATTCTCTTAGGAAAAGAGACTGAGAAGAGTGAAAAATTTCATCTCGGAGAGCAGACATGATGAAAGTATATAAAATAATGAACCATACACAGAAGGTAAACACCAGGAACTTCTGTTTTTATTACCTCAAAGCACAAGAGGATATTAAATGAAATAAACAAGTAAGGAAAAAAGCACAAAAGAAATGCATTTTTATGTAATTCACAACTCAACAAGCTACTCTGCTGCTGACTGACATTACAGAGTTTTAATGCTGTAGAGATATTAAACTTTTATACCAGTATAAAGACCATCCAGCTATCTCGGTAAAGGCGGGGGGGAGGGAAATCACACTCTCCCATTTATAAATGAGAAACTGTAATAAACAGACTAAGATAACAAATATCCACAAGCCTGAGATTCCTAGGTAGTGATTTTCCAATGTACTTCCTTTAAGAGTTTCTATGCCCAAAGCATGGCCTTGGAGACTTCAGTAGTAGTTAGGCAAATACAGCCCTGCACCTCAAAGCAAAGCACTTATAAGGTAAGAAACATACAGTAACATACAATCAGTCGTGCAAGGTATCACGTGTGGTGCACTGATATGGACAATCATTGTCCAATTCAAGATCTAGCCCCTCCAGTTTTATTTCTCTCCCTTCTTGGAATCCAGTTTTACAAACACAGCATGTCTATGCAGATGGGTCCAGACAGAGCTGAACTTGCTCTGACTAACCCAAGGTGTTCAAACCTGTTGGCACAGATGCATCTCGATGCACGTGTGTACCACTACTTACCCAAGGAGCTGCACAGATGCCAAAGTTACTTAGTTAGCAGTGTGAGCTGCTTGTGAGATGTGATTATTAGTGCTGATGCAGCTCCAGCAGATTAGGTAATACTAAAAAACACAAACTCGCCAACATGAAAAACAGCAGAAAGTTACATATTGTGTTACATACCATCTACTTTTGCCTGCATGCAGCAGCCAATACCAACATCCATCATCAACTTACAGGCCACCACTGGGTTACTGCAGTAACTGTAAAATCAAGTTGTTCTGTTCCTTAGATTTGAGGTCAGGATAGATGACAAAATCACCTGCTCTCTTGATAGGTACAACCTTGTTCAGGTGTGTTAAAGCTTTACTGGTAAAAAATGGTTGCAGGGACTTTTCTTCCACCCACCCTACTTTTTTTGCAAACTTTATCCTCCCTACCACCTCGAACACATATCAAGAGTCTTCAAGTGGTAAAGACAGACCCAAGGTATTGCCCCACCAACAACTGCAAGACAAACTGCACATACCCACTTTTTGTTTTTCCTAGTGGTCCGAACTATGGATACGCCCCTCCATACTCACATTCCATGGAGTAAGGTGGCTCAAAAAAAAAGTCTCTCTATGCATTTTGTACCCAGGGAGCTAGGAATGAACATCCACTGGTCCGCTGCCTGCTCCTACTAGCTAAAAAGCTGCCACATGAAGTTAAAATCAATCCTAGCATCCTTTGAGAAAATTCCTAGGAACCAACAGAGCTAGGAAGGCTGTTACTAATGCTCTTACAAGCAAGCCAGAGCTCAGCATGAAAACTGTTTTTTCCCCCCTCGTAAAAGTGAACTTTCTGAAGAACAAGAAACAAAAACCCAAAGCCCCACAAATTGAATGCCAACACATGGTGAAAGAGAAGGAAAGCAAGAGGGGGGAAAGGAAGGAAAGCAAGAGGGGGGAAAGGAAGGAAAGCAAGAGGGGGGAAAGGAAGGAAAGCAAGAGGGGGGAAAGGAGGAAGGAAAGAAAGGGGGAAAGGAAGAAG